>JAOXJP010150857.1:0-13114 GCA_025762735.1 Platanus orientalis | reverse complement strand
AGGCAAGGCAATTTTACCTTTCAAACTGAACACAAAAAAAAAAAAAAAAAAAAAAATCTTGGAGGATTCACAACTTCACACAGATTTTCAAAGATTCACATGAGGAGATTGAATTCGGATTTCACATGTTCCTTGAATGAAGTCAGTCCACACAATGTCTAAGATCAATATTCTTTCATAAAATAGGTGTAGGTCTAAAGAACAAACAAAATTCAATGGTCTTAAGCATAAATCTACAAAATTTTCAAAGATTCCATTAAGAGAAGAGCCATCTCAAGCATAAGGAGCATGAAGGCTTATTGACAAGCTGAAAATCATAGATCTAACATGTTTTAAAGGATTAAATTCAAATAATTCCAGCAATCTCAGAGAATTACATGGGTAGCATCACATAATCTAAAGTCTAATGAGAAATTCACCTTAATTCACCCATTATAAGAAAGATCCATTTGCTAGGGAAGCTTAGATTCTAGAAATTACAAGGTTCATTGGATTGGAGTATTGGTTTTCACACATTTTCAGAGATTCCAAAAGAGATTCAGCACAAACTCCAAAGTTCAAAGAGGAAATACATCACACCATCCATAGCATGCAAGATTACTCAATAGATCAACTATAGAAAGCTAGATTTACTTACAATCTTCTTCTTTCTCTTTGAATCCTTGTTCAACTCTTCATCAATGGTCACCCTTCGCAATTAATGGTATAAATTCAATGAAAAACTATAAAAGGAGTAAGAATTTAAGATCCAATTCACCAAAATCCTATTACACAAGTCTAGATCTAGGTGGTTTGGAGCTTACCTTGCTTGGTGAGCTCCTCTTTCTCCAATTCACTCTCCCTTATATCCTCTCTAGTGTAACCTAAATTGAGCTAAAATGAGATAATATACTCATCCTTATACGAGATTATCCATTATAGAGAGATTTCAAGCAAAATAGAGAGAAATCCCCATTTATTTTTCAAAACTGGGCTTGGCAAGCGCTCCCCTCGAGCCGCAAGTGCTTGGGATACCCCCTCGTGATCGCTCACCTGTCCTTGCGAGTGCTCGAGAGTGGTAGGCACGATCACTCGCGTGGTCAGGCCAACGCTCGACCTGAGAACATAAAAAATGGTGTTATGGACTTTTTGTCCGATTGCTCGCCTTACATGGTGAGCGCTTGGGACCCCCCATTGCAAGCGCTCGTCTATAGGTGTAAGTGATCGGGTTTTGCTGAGTTTTGTAATTCAGGCCTTTGGGGTCCTTTGTGGTTCTCGAGATTAGAGCATGCCCATGGGCACACCAACACGATTGTTCTAAAGTCTTCTAGGGTCTTTTATGGACCCCTAAGGTCTTTGAGTTGAGTCAAAACAAAATATAGTCCGATTACTGAGACTAGTTGCGTATCACATGTGCCGGGTGTTACATATTGCCACCCCTACTCATTGACACATGTCATTTTGCATCCCTATGAGTAAATGACATGTGTCCAATACTCAAGAAAAGTTCTAGAAGAAGAAAAGTCTAGTTTAAACATTTCCATCTCATCAAAATGCTAGAAGTTGTTAGTACAAATAAGGATCAAGAGTGAAGAATAAATCCATCACTTGAAGTTACCTAGAATCAAGATACAACAATTAGGACTCTTCAAATTCTACTCACGGGAGCTAGATTGAAGAGACATACACAAAAATTGCTACTTGTGATAGCCCAATTATAATCATAGGAGTAGTTTAAGGTTGTATATATACCATAAATAGCTATAGATAAGACTTGAATCCATAAATCTTTGCAAGTATCTGAAGCCCCCCCAAAGTCTCATACGACCAAGCTTTGAAGACTCAAGAAGTTCGCACCAAAAGTCAAAAGGAAGCAATGTCTCTTACAAGGTGATATTTGAATATTCCAACCATTTAAATGATTAATATTGCTTGTCATATGAGTTATAATTGTCTTGTAAACGATACACATATATCAATGAAATTTACATTTTGCGTACATTTCTTTCTATTCTTAATTTTGTTTATGAATAGCCTTAATCAGAGGTCTTATCATTCCCTTATATGGAAGAAGATGTAATTAACAGATTTGGAAATCTGAATATAGAGAAGTACATCCCCTATATAAAATAATCAACCATTCGATATGTTGAATGGATAATTTTCGCACAATTTTCATGCAACAAAAATTGATGTACAAGTACAAATGTGTGTATTTCTATAAATCCTAAAGTGCTCTCTCCTAATCTTAACTTGAATGGATCTACAATGATGTCGTTGCCCCTTGTTTCCATGAAGGATTTGAGTTTCAATAAGAGAGGTTGCACTTAGTAGCCTAACTGTCTAACCAATCTCGTGTGGGAAATGTAGCCTAACATCATTGGAGGCCTCACAATCTAATGATTTAACCAAAGATTGTGTAAAGGGTTTGGGGCTTGATTATGGCTGGGAAGGTGTTAGGCACCCCAATCCACCCGTTTGAAGAATGGTTATCTACTTTACTCCATCAAAATTGAATATATATGATGTACCATATGTATCAGTAGGAATTAAATTCCCTGTAGGTCCATGTGATTGATATATGCATCTATGGGTGGTACCTGTCAGAAGAAGAATTTCATGAGAGCACAACTACAATAAAAAAAAATGCTAACTCTACATGTATCTCCCTTACCCAAAGAAAAGTGTTCCATGAGAAATGAAGGATTTTAGGTCAATTACAGTAATTTGGAGTTTGTAAAAAAAAAAAGAAGTCAAAACTCAGTTGAACTTTGGTTCCATCATATACGTTTACTAAAGTGGTTTGTGGATGGATGTCAAGCTTTGTGTGGTTGCTAATGGATTGAAGACACTACAGATGAAAGTCTAGGTGTCTATAAATATAGAAAAGGCCTGTTATCATGTCAATTGGATTTTGCTCAAATACGTAATGCATAGGATGGATTACAGAATCAAATGGAAAACTTGGGTTAAGTTGAGCATCTCCATTATTTCTTTTCCAATACATTTTAATGGATCTCTATTTGATTCTTTGGTAGTCCTACAAGTATTAGCCAAGGCATTTCTTTATTAAATTTTGTTCAAACTCAGTACTCAAGCCTTAAGAAACTTCAGCTAAAGAGTGCTGTACTTTAGAGCTTTTATAAGGGCTTCATAGTAATTCGATCATTGTGAATTTGATAAATTGAAAAAGTTATTAGTAAAAGTAGAACACTGTATTCGCAGTTATTTAATTCGTTTATTAAATTTATCTTTATTTGGCTAGTTTTTTAACAAAAACCAACTGCCGGTTGCAAGAGATTCCCCTCTATTGTTTAAGGAGGTGTTTAACGTGGAGTGTTGGGTAGATTTATGGAGATTCAATGCAAAGCATTAACACCATTGTACTGGCACCTACACAAAAGGTACTGTGTGTGTGTGTGTGGATAAGGAAAAGCTATTCCCTAAATGGAACAAGAATCGTAGAAATATTAAAAGAACAAAAGAAGAGAAAACTAACGAGAAAACAAAGAGAGGCCCATAAGTAGAGGCATCACATCACAATTATAAAGCTAACATTGAATTGAAGAACTTGTGGCCTATCTTGTCTTCCTCTTCACCTACTAATAAATTAACCACTAACGTTTACCTATAATAATAATAATAATAATAATGATTATTATTATTAGTAATAGTAGTAGTAGTAGTAACTTCTTGGAGGTAGTTAATTTGATATGGGATTCCTAATATACACTATGTTCGTAGGTTATGGAAATAACACCAAGTGACTTAGTTACACAGAAAGATTCTATAGTTGAAATCAAGACCCAAATGAATCATGAATTAACCATCTTGAATAAGATGTTGTGCCGTTTGATGGGGGCAATAGCTTATGCCCAAAAGATGAACAAATTGGAAATATGTGACCCTAAGTTCTATCTATTCTCAACCAATTAGAAAAAAAAAAATCCATTGTCCGATTGTTAGATGGGTAATGCCCAAGAAAAAGTCCCCCAATTGGATGGTTGCAAATTTCCTATCCAATGAACTTTTTGGGTTTTCTATTTGTATTTTAACATATCATAACATGTTGGCAGGTTCATTTTGATAAGCCTAAGACCAAACCAGCTAGTTGAATTAATAAGCCGTGGAGCCAACCACCTAACAGGTATTGTTAATTTGGGGATTAGATTTTCATAAAAGCTGGATTGAACTAGCCAATCCAATTAGTTTGTGTTGAACTAGCTGACACAGATAGTTTGACCCAATTGTTCAGCCTAATTAGACTGGTTATTTTAATAAATTCTTCTTCGAAAGGCTTATGATGCATCAGGCAAGAAGAGTAGAAGCCAAAGAAGTATAAAATATCAATATGAATCAACAAGATAAGTTAGAGACAAAATCTAAAATATTTGGCTAAAGAAAGGGGACAACAGTACTTAATTCTTCCATAGATTGACTAAAACCAAAAGAAGAACCAACATTATTTCAACTTAAAATTGGAACATGTGGAAAATGAGGATTGGATGAGGGTTGCCATGGTAGGCTTTTGCACTTTTACTCAAGACACCATATTTCCCCCCTATTTTGAATGGTTTAGATTTTGTTAGAAATAGAAGATAACAAGTGTTTCAAGAAGTCGATGAAGATGGAGTGCTCAATGCAATTGGAGAATGGATGGAGAAAAAGTTCCCATTCCAAATAGTTATCTTATTGCCTTTGATAAAGATACTAGATTGTGAAAGAAGATTCTACACATTTGATATGAATCTTGATGAGAGGACAACTCTAAAAAGAAGCACTACATATATCTCTATTTCCCAAAGAAAAGTGTTACAGAAGAATTGAAGGATTTTAGGTGAATTAACCTTATTGGGTGTTTGTACAATATAATAGTCAAAATCAGTTGAACTTTGGACCCATTGTATACCATTATTAAAGTTTTTTTGTGGATGGATGGCATGTCTTGGATGGTTGCCAGTGGATCATAGACTCTACATAGAAAGGTTGTGTCTATAAATATTGAAAAGGCCTATAACCACGTCAATTGGATTGCACTCAAAATATATAAATCATAAGATTCATTTTTGAATCAAATGGAAAAGGGTCAAACTAAGCATCTCCATCATAGGTTTTGGACAGTTGCAAGTGGATTGAAGACTTTAAAGAGGAACGTTACGATGTCGATAAATGTAGAGAAAGCCTATAACCATGTCAATTAGATTTTGCTCAACTATGTAATGCATAAAATGGATTTTAGAATCATTTGGAGAAAATGGGTCAAGTTAAGCATCTCCATCATTTTTTTTCCTATACTTTATAATGGGTCTCTAATTGACTTCTTTGGTAGTTCTACAAGTACTAGCCAAGGAAGGTGTTTAATACAGAGTAATGGGTAGATTAAAGAGATTCAGTGCAACTGGTGTACTTGCATCTCCATAAGGGAAACTTCTCAAAATATAACAAGAATCATAGAGATGTTCAGAAAATAAAATAAGAAAACATCAAAGAGAAAAAAGAGAGGGAAACATGTATTAAAAAACTTTTCAACTTGATCTTCATCTCTTCCTTATATTCTTCTCATTTTTTTTAATGTTAATTCTCTAAATCTAGAAAAAAAGACTTGATTCTAGTGCTTCAAGGATCTTTAGCTGATAGAAATTTCAAAAATTTTGAAGATTCCTTTAATAGGGATTTGTAAAATAGAAGGGAATCTTTTGAAATTAAGAAACAGAAAAGCAAGCAATCAAAGGGAAAAATTGGGCTTTTATAGGGGATGCTAATTAAGGGGATTAAAACCTTAGAAGAAAAAAAGGAAAATAGGAGCTTAAGAGGGGGCATTTTTAAGAGTATGAGAACCCAAACTTGATGCAGTGTACATGTATGTGAGTGAGTGTGTGCCATAGGAGATTAAACATAGAATACCACAAGTGATGTAGCAAAATAAACTAGATTCTTACCAGCACCAAAACATGTAAATTTATGTGATTTTCAAGTATAATGAGATGTACAATATAAAGAGTTCAAGTAAACAAAGTGAAGACATGATTAAATCCTAATATATATGCCTAAAATTCCTAACTAAATTAGAGAACAATGAATGTCTAGCTTATTGACCGAAAATTTACAGTGATCAAAACATGGTCCTAAGAAGTTCTAAAAGAATATATTTAATGCAATAGTACAAGGGACATGTTATGGGTTGGGTCAATGTGAGTTAATGGCCTAATGGGGCCTTTTTAAAGTGATGGGCAAGTCTTATGGGCTACTAACATAGAAAATCCACTAGTCATTTAGATATTTTGTCAAACATGTGGTAGGCATCCAATTTTAAGTGATTCAAATCATGAGAATTAATGGGCTAAAATATAAGGGTTTGTAAGGGGAAATTAAAGGGGTTTGGTAGAGGTTAATTAACCTCTAAAATTGTGGGTTGTAGATTTAAGTAAAACCCCATAAAATTAACCCACAACAGTCCATGCTCATGCCAACACATCCAACTAAGTTCTACTCAACTAGGAAATAAGAATGAGCTGAAAATTGAATGAGAGCACCTAATTTTTGAAGTAGCTGAATCCCCTTGATGTTGTTTAGCAAAAGCTTTCGCACTAGTCCATAAGAATCCAATCAAATCAATCCAATTTGATGATGACAACAAATCTGGCTAGAAAATGAAGGTGCTGCCCCACATAGGAAACCCTATTTCCTAGAGTTTTGAAGAAATCACTTCCACCCCTACACTAGGTGTGTCTCCCAGGCCTTGGGAAGACCTTGATGAATTCGAACTGCTTCAAAACTTCAACTTTTCAAGCTGGTGGATCAATCTCTTGATCATGAATTTTTTTTCAGATTTCTGAAAAATTAGAAAATAGTAAAATAAAGAATAAAAAAGAGAATCATTTTAACCCAAAGGGAAGGGGCTGGCCTGCAACACCACCATTAACTTGGAGCAAGTCCAAACCCTTTCCAAGGTTTTCTCTAGGTCTTTAGGCACCAAAGAGAGAGAAGCTTTAAAAAATTCAAATATTATTCATTTTTTCCAAAGAGGAGGTGTGTCGGTGCTCTTATAGAGCTCCCCACACCTAGGGCTACAATAAAAGGGTCCATAAGGACCTAAATATCCTTGATCAGACAAATCCTCTCCAAAATACCCCTAAAAACATGAATTAGACTAAATTACCCCACTTCAGACTATTTCTTCCTAAAATACCCTTAAAATAACCCCCTTACAATTTGACATAAAATAAAATATAATATATGTAAATAAATAACTATTAAGCATGAAATAAAATCCCTAAACATGAAATCTAAAGTCTCTCAAGTCTAAAAAATAATGTGCCCCCTATCTGAACCAAAGCAAGGGCCCGAATCTCCTTCGTCATCTCTGATAAGTCTGAAAAGTATCACCCTTGGTTTTGATGTCCTCATAAACTCTTCCCCTCCTGGGAAAGACTCGTCTCTAATGATATATGGCTGCAGTACAACTCAAGTATATTTGGGTCGATTTGTTAGAGTTCGCTCTCTATAAGCCAAGTGTTGTCGATCTCTGGTCTATGTTTCCACTTGACGAGATATCTCTCGTAACCTCCTCGTCCAGTGAAAATGATCTAGTCATCCAAAATAGCCTCAATCTCTTCCTTGTGAGCAGAAACTGGTGGAAGTGGTGGCATAGGCTGAGGAGGCTAAGGGGCAAAAGTCTAGGTCTCTACACAAATCCTCCACATTAAATGTAGACTTAATCCCTAAATTAGTCAGGATATCCAAGACATAGGCATTAGGTCCAATTTTGTTCAGAACTTTGTAAGGTCCTGAACTCCTTGCATGCAACTTCAGCGTAACCCTTGTCGGGAATTACTCAAGGCAAAATCTAACCATAATTGAATCCCCAACCTGAAACTCACGATGCACTCAGTGCAAGTCAGCCGACTGTTTATAATGCTCATTACTCATGACAATTCTTTGCGAAATCTCCCAGTGTAATGAATGAATGTGAGATGAAAATGTAGATGCAGACTCAGATGGACGATGTGGTACAAACATAAGAATGAGGTCTATAGGAGCCCTGGGTCTATAACCTATAACAATCTTATAGGGGCTCATACCAATTGTCTTATTTACCGATCTATTATTATGCAAACTCTGTAGTGGACAAGATACTATCCCATGACTTAAGGCTCTCACTAATCAGACATCTTAATAAAGTCCTTAGGCTTTTGTTTACCACCTCAGTTTGCCCATCTGTCTGAGGGTGATTGGCAGAAGAGAATTATAGCTTCGTACTCATCATCTTCCATAATGTCTTCTAGAAATAACTGACAAACCTGATATCGCGGTCAAACACTATGGATTTGGGTACCCCATGTAAATGGACTACCTCATCAAAGATTAAAAGAGTAACCTTAGAGGCATCCAGAGTCTTGGCACATGATATGAAGTGGGCCATTTTCGAGAAATGATCCACTACCACCATAACAGAATCATGCTGCTTCAAGGTACGAGGGAGGCCTAAAACGAAATCCATACTCACATTCTGCCATAGAGTGTAAGGTACTGACAAAGGTGAATACAATCTTGGACTTTGATTCCCCTGCTTTGCCAGTTGACAGGTATGACATTGCTCTATAACTTTTGCTACATCCCGTTTCAAATTGGGCCAGTAGAAACGGTCCTCAACTAGAGCAATGATTTTATCTTGATCAAACTGGCCAGCTACACCACCTGCATGCATCTCCCAAATCAGAAAGTTTCTCACTAAAGTGCGAGGAAGGCACAAACGTGTACCCCTAAAGAGATTCTCATCATGAAGCACATACTCTCTGCTCCTTGTTGGCTGATTGCCCTATAAGGAGTGGAAGATGAAGCCAAAATCTGGACAAGACTTATAATCCTCTCTGAATCTCTCAAATCCGATCACTTAAATGCTCATTATCTGTAGGATGTAGACCTTTCAACTTAATGCATCCGCCACTTTATTTTCTAAATCAACTTTGTGTTTCAATACAAATTTGTACTCTTGAAGAAACTCCACCCACTTGGCAAGCCGTGAGTTAAGCTTCTTCTAAGAACCTAGATTCCTCAATCAGAGAATAAAATGAATTCTTACAACAACAGGTAATGTTGCTAGTACTTGAGAGACTGTATCAACGCGAAGAATTCTTTATCATAGATGTAATATTTTTTTTTGGCCTCATTTAATTTCTTCCTAAAATAGGCCACAATGTGTCCTTCCTGACTGAGGATGCTACCTATTCCAACCCCAAATGCATTGCATGCAACTTCAAAGACTTTGGAATAACCAGGGAGTCGCATGATAGAAGCTTTAGTCATCCTTGACTTTGTCTCCTTAAAGGCCTTGGCTGCTACTCGGGTCCACTTGAATTCACCTTTACAGATGTAGTTTGTAATAGGTGTCATGGTTGAACTAAAACCCTTGATAAATCACCTGTAGAAGGTGGTCAAACCATGAAAACTCCAAACCTCATGAATATTGGTAGGTTCAGGTCATTCTACAATTAACTTGATCTTTTATGGATCAGCGGTCATCCCCTCACTAGATACGACAAATCCTAAGAAGATAACCTTTGGTATCATGAATGCATACTTCTTAAGATTTGCGTAAAGTTTCTTTTTAAGAAGCATCTCACACACACCCCATAAATGATTCAGGTGGTTCTCCCTACTAGGGTTGAATATAAGAATATCATCAAAATATACAACTAGAAACTTCCCAATGTAGGGCATCAATACCTATGTCATAACCCTTATAAAAGTACTAGGAGCATTGGATAGTCCAAAGGGCATGACAAACTACTCATAAAGTCCATCATTTATCTTGAAGGCAGTTTTCCACTCATCCCTTGAACTAACACGAATTTGGTGGTAGCCACTTTTAAATCTATCTTGGAAAAGATAGTAGCCCCATCCATCATGTCAAACATGTCATCAAGTCTAGGAATATGAAACCTATATCGTATTGTGATCTTGTTGATGGTTCTATTGTCTACACACATCCTCTAAGAATCATCCTTCTTTGGAGGGAGAATTGTAGGTACGACACATAGACTTATGCTCTCCCCGATGAATCATTTTCTTAATAATTTATCCACCTGCCATTTCAACTTGGCATGCTCTGTAGGATTCATCCTATAGTGAGGTAGATTGAGAAGAGTTTCTCCAGGGACCAGATCAATGGCGTGTTGAATATCACGCATCAATGGTAACTCATTTGACAAATCCTTAAGAAACATCTCTCCAAACTCTCTAATGAGTGGTTCTACCTTAGCTGGGAGGTTAGAAATGGGGTTAGGGGTCACTGATCTAGCGACTAGTGCATACACTGGTGCATCCCCCTGAACCTCTTGCTTGAACTCCTTAGGGCTAAGAATGTTCAAGGTCTTTATCTGCAGACCCACCCTTCACATCCTTCCCTTTATCCACCAGACTCTTACCTCCAGACTGGGTTTTTGGTGAAAGTGGAGTGAGCTTAATCTTCTTGCCCTTGAACTCGAACACGCACATGTTGGTCCTACCATATAACATGGCATTCAAGTCAAAGAGCCAAGGTCTAGGATCATATGCACTATATCCATAGGCCCAAAATTACACCATATCTTTTCCTTGTACATGTCAAACTCAATGGGAACATGACATCTATGGGTGACTAGAATGGAAGAAAAATCTACCTATGACACTTTGTAGAGCTAAGGGTGGGGAATGGTGGTGAGTCTAAGCTGCTTCACATTCTCAATAGAAATCATATTAGTGTAGCTTCCACTGTCAATGATGGCTTTGTAGCTTTTTTCTTCACATTTGGTAAATGTATAAAAGATGGTTTTCCTTTGCCAATCCTCTTCTGGAGCAAACTGGGTGAAAGTACATCTCACCACCCAAATGGGAGTCTGGGAATAAGGATAACTAGAATATGAAGGTCTCATAATAGCTAGACAACTGTTCTCCCTCTCTCCATCATCATCACTCGGACCTGAATAGGATTGTCGGTCTCATCAATGTCAGTCTCATCATCATCTATCTACCGATCCCTTTGGACCTCCTCCTCTATAATGTCCTCTAGAAACAAAGCATGCTCTCTATGTGAAGGACAAACCTTCAACTAGTGTCCTATTCCCCTACATTTATAACATCTATCATGATTACCCAAGGAACGAACCTTGGCCTCTTCCTTACCTTGATTAAGAATTGGGCCATTCCTAGAAGGGTTAGGACCTAGTCTAGGTGGCTGCCCTCTTGATGCGGGTCTCATATCCAGATGCTTAAGATCTTGGGGTCGTGGAGCCATAGGCCTTACATACTTCTTTATGTCTTGCGCTATGCTGTAGATCTTCCTTAGAGTGGTGATGTAGTAGGGGATAAGATCATTCTAAATTTTAGGTCGGAGCCCCATCTTAAAACGAGTGATGGTCATCTCAGGACTCTCACGGACTCCACACCTTAACTTGCTATCATCAAACCTTGTGATGTAGTTCGTTATGCTAGATGATCCTTGGTGGACTGCGTTATACTGCTTGAGAAGTCTAGTATGATAATGACGTGGAACATACTTCTTGTCACGTCCCAAATCTGCGGGCCATTAAAGTGAACCGGGTTCAGATCTGTGACATGGGAATGACCCGCCCCGAACCTGTTTTTCATAATGAAGGGACCAACAAGCTCAAAACGTGTCATTAACCCTCTTACCTAATTACATCATTTCCCATATAAATTTGATTCATTATCCTTTCATGTCCATTTCCAAAATATCACATCACAATGGAATAGTAAAATTAATGACACAATTTAATAAGTGCAACGAAATATATATATATGATTAGTTTAAAAATAAAAACATCTCATAGTCATCCAAAAGTAATAGGGCCAAACATGCCCATAAGAGTATAGTCATCTAATGGCCCCAAGGGCATAACAAGTATCATAAATACATCTCCCATCTTAGTAAAATAAAGTCTAAGGACATAACCAAAATAAAAATTAAATAACAGGGCTAGCCGCTCAACTTCCTACAATCTCTCATCCATCCCAAGGCGTAGTTCAACTTGTACACCTACACATCTGTGGGTGGTGCCAATTAGAGTAAGCTTGACGTGCGTAGTGGAAGGGTATGAAGTTTATACGATACTAAAGAAAATCAAAGAAAATCACAGTATTAAATATGAACAATCAAGATAACTAAGGAATCAAAGCAAGAATAAGAGTACATCAAGTCTACTAAATATGTATCCTTACTATAATTCGAGTACACACAAGTCACAAGATAATCACAAGAATATCTAAAATAGATCAGGTTGAATCATGCATATGCTACATGCTATATGCTACATGCTAAATAATATGTGTAGATGCCTAGTAGTGTATATGCCACATACAAATCACATTAGTGTCCCATCACATATCGTATCTAAGTGTAAATCAACCATGAAAGGGCTCCCACAAAACAAATCACATAAATCATATAAGGTCTCTGACAATGCATATCATGTATATAAACCACAAAAGGTCACGCCTCAAAACCCATACTAGTAAGGCCATGAATTTTGACACGTGACATTAATCCATTCACATCAATGTCATTTAAATTGCTTGTAAAATATTTTTTTGCATCTTTCCTCTCATACATATGTAGCGGAATCTCATAATCAAACCATAACCATTCTATTAAATTTAAAATCCACAAACCATAATCTATAAATAAAATCCCATAGTTTAACATAAACCTAAATAATAATAAGTCATCTCTATAAAATTGAAACTTTAAACTAACCTATAAAATCTCTTCAAATAAAATTGAAATAATTGAACTAAATGAAATCAAAATAGGTCTCTAAACAAATACTGAAATAAAATAACATAATGTTTGAAAATAGCTAAATCAAATCTCCATCATCGTTCTTCTTCTTGAATCCAGGTTACTGATCTACTCTATCATCCTCATCATCTAAAAACAACGATGTCAACTTTGTAAGTGTGACTAACTTTGCAAATAAATAGGAACACTACTTAACATGCTGAAACAATTGGGTCAATGAACGCGATTATTTTTATAATCAAAACAGAATGAAACATGTTTTCAAAACAATTTCTTTACATATAAAAATAATGCTTCTAATCTAAGACAGAACAAATAGCAGAATAGAATAGAAAT
>JAOXJP010150846.1:0-13114 GCA_025762735.1 Platanus orientalis | reverse complement strand
GACAGTTTCAAAGCTTGTTGTGTTCTTCAACATTTTCCTCTTCCAAAACATTCCTCTCTCTCTTGTTCTTTCTCCAAATCCCTAAGCTTGTAAAAACTTCTTCAAAAGATCTTCTCTTTTATGAATTTTTATGTATTTATAGGTCTAAATAGCAATCTTAATCTCCAATTTCGTGTTTAGGTAGGTCTCTAGTAAAAAAGTTTTTAAAATTTTACAAAAATCATAATTTTTGTGGTTGTATAAAATTTTTCGCTTTTATGACGTCATCTTGACAAAAAAAAATTCAGTACAAACACCCGGTGGGAAAATAACCATAACTTTCTTTAGAAATTCATAATTAATCATCATTTATTGCATTGAAAACTAGACGTGAAGACCTCTCCAATGGCATAAAGTTTGCTCACTAATTCGTCTTACAGTTTTATTGGTGTATTTTTAAAGTTACCCCAAAATCTTTTGACTCACACAATACCAAATGGCATAGACACTTGGTGGAAATTTTTTCATAACTTCTAGGAAACTTCAATTCACTCATTGTTTATGGCATTGGAGAGTAGACTTAGATCTTTCCAATGATTATGATAGGATAATTCATATGGGATTGATACATATTTATTTATGAATTTATCCCAACTATTTGAGACAGTTTCAGAGCTTGTCTTGTCTTTGATTTTTTTTTCTTTTTCATTCTATGTTTAATTCAATTTTTTCATTCACCTAAGTATGTCAAAATATCACTAATAAACTTAGAATACATAATTAACTATGTTCTATGAATTATGCATCTATGATCCTACTTAGTACATGAAATATGTGTGGGGTGTTACAAAACCAACCAATTCATGTCAAATCAAGGTCTTTTTTTAAAAGATCCTTCTCCACCAAACACTACCACAGAACGTCTATAAATCATAAAGAAGGAAGAAGGAACATTCAATGCAGAAACAGTTCTCCACTCCTTAGCATCCCTGAGCAACAAGGAACTAGGAGGCAATTATAGAAGACAAAAAATATCCACCACACCCATGCTGCCAGGTGGAATAATTGAACCGATTCAACCCATAAAGTGGGTCAATCCAACTTGAATTGAACAACTCTAGTTCAAGCACCAATCCAAGGCCAAACCAGCTTTAAAGGCAACCACATGCAACCAAGAGAGTCCATGCATGTCAAAATACATGCAGATACACTATTTAACATGTCAAGCTACATAATTTATAGGCTAAGGACTAGTTAAAACTTATCTATCTCAATCAAAGATTCTGATCCAAATAGACTCGCTCTAGAAGCTCGTTTATAAGCCATATCTAAACAAACTGGCCTAGTTAAAATGGGAGTTCACCAGGATCAATCCTAACTCCCCATGATCTTCTCAAACTAGTGAATTTGTAATTCCACATAATAAGGACTAGATACTCTTGAACTCTATAAAGAAGATAGGACCTATGTCCTCAAGTAAGTTCTCAAAACATAAAAACTTCTCTTTATAAAGCCCTACTAACTTGACCGTTAGAGTCTTTGGTAGGTACAACCCCCCGAAGCACAAACCAGTGAGAAGATGATCTACGAATAATGATGGTTCATTCTACAATGAGAAGAAACTAGGAACCACCTTATTTTATTGTGTGAGGAATTTCACCCTCACAAAAACGTACTTGGAGTTGGAACTTACTAACTACGATTACAAATAGGGTGCACGTTGATCTTATATGATGTACACTATGTTCCTAGAATTTGGAGGAATTTATTTTTAATTTTAGCTTTATAGTTGGTCTAGATTTTAGTTTCCAATTTTTAGTAGATAGAGTTAGTATTTCCTTGAATTTGGTTTTATATGGCCATGGACATGTAATGAATGGTTTATTTCTATTAGTTATAGATAATTCTATTGTTGCTTTGTATACTTGTTCTAGTTCTACTTTGATACTTCTGATGATAATGTTGTGTATAATTCAATTAAGTGGCATGTTAGACTAGGACATATTGAGTAGGATATGATGAACAAGTTAGCAAAAGAAGGCCTTTTAGGCCCACTCACTAAAGTATATATTCATCATTGTGAGCATTGTGTAGCTAGAAAGTCAAGTTAAAAGCCTTTTGGAAAGCCAATGCATGCAACTGTTACCTTAGATTTAGTACATTCCAATATCTATGGACCTTTCAATGTGAGAGTGCAAAACAAAGCCTATTATTTCTTCACATTTATTGATGACTACATGTAAAATGGTTGTCATTTTAATCTCATATGAGTCTGGAGCATTGGATTGCTTTAGAAAGTATATGCTAGAGGTTAAAAATCAGTTGGATCAAAGGATAAAAACCCTTAATACTGATCACAAACGCAATTAATTGTTAGAGTAATTTAAAGAGCTCTGTGAAGAAAAAAACAGTCGTAGATGGTTGATGATTCCTTTTACTCAACAACAAAATGACATAGCAGAAATAAGGAATTGTACACTTTTGGATATGGTAAGGTTTATGATGGCGCATGCGAACCTTTAATGCATTATTGACTACGGCCTACATTTTCAATGAAGTGCCCTCCAAATTTGTTCCTACCACTCCTAAGTTATGGACTAGGAGAAAACTCAATCTCAATCACTTGAGACCCTAGGGGTCGATGGGTTTTATCCACATACTAGCAAAGAAAACTAGTAAGTATGACAAAAGAGCCAAAAATAGTGTACCTTTATAAAGTATTTTGAACATTTTAAGGGCTATGTTTTTATCCATGAACAAGAGAATGGTGGGTTCATAGAAATAAATTCATGAGATATTGATTTCCTCAAGAATGAGTTCCCAAGTAGGAAAAGAGTTTAAATGACTTTAGACTTCTATGAGATGAAAGAATCTAAAAGTGGTTTTTAAGAGGCATCTCCCACTATGCTTGGCGAGGGCAGGAGAAGTCAGACCTCTAACGAACTATGGATTACCAAGGATAGTGGGGGTGCTTCTTTCAATGGGAGCATACCTAGTGGAAATGCTTTAGCCAGTGAGAATACATTGCTTGATAAGATGGAAGATCCTGAGCCATGTAGAAGAAAACATGGGGTAGTAGCTCATCGTTTTAAGATTTAGGGGGAATCCTACATGTGTGCTTCTATTGATGATGATGAGCTAAGTTCCTATAAGGATACTCTCATCACAACTTCAAGGGAATGGACAACTGCTATGCATGATGAGATTAGTTCCATGGAGAAGAATCGATTTTAGGAACTTGTTGATCTTCCACCAAACCACAAGATTGTTGGGAACAAGGGGGTTCTAAAATTCAAGAGTATGGTGGATGGGACTATTGAGAAATATAAAGCCCGACTGGTGGTGAAGGGTTACACAAATAATCCTAGACGGGGGTGAATAGGATTTCTTAATTTAATTAGCCCCTTTTTAAATTTACCTTGTTGTAGTTATTAATTCCTTTTGCAATTTGTTCACCTAAGTGAGTGTGTGCTTCAATGAACCTACTCAAGTACAATATCAAACATATGTTAGACAAGAGTAGTATAGAATATAGCAATGGAGAGACAAGCAATCACACAAACACAAACCACAACACAAGATTTATAGTGGTTCAGCACTCGGGCCTACATCCACTCTTTTAAAGCTCACTACCGAGCTTAGGTATATTTCATTTATGTACTATTACAGGCTATGTCAATTTACAAACCCTACTACTTGCTCATAAGCAAATCAAACTACAACACTTATTGTCTTTGGCAAGTGTGCACTACCTCTGGTGTCTCCAGTGGAGGTTCTCAAGCTTCTGATGTCTCCAGCGAAAGCAAAGCAATAGTAAAAATGAATATGAATGCAAGGTCAAACAAATATTACCACCATATGGTTGATATTGCTAGTTGCTTAATATGTGAGATGCTCCTTGTTAAGCTGATATGCCTTAGCTACCCACAAGCTCCAAGTACTTGGCTCTAGTGGTCATTAGGCCCAGCTAAAGGTGAGTTCCTCTAGGGAAAAATACTCACCACAACCTCTCCACAATAGTGTGAGGGTAGCTCAATAGGAGAGAAGAAATAAGAGAGAGAAATGTAGTATGCTAGCCACTAAAGCTCAAAAATCTGTAGGCAATGGAAGTTTACACAGTGGAGAAGGCTCTCAAGATAGTATGCCTCTTAGCTCTCTCAAAAATACCTTAAAGTGTAGAGGAGATTACTTACCCTAAAGGGAAAAGCTCATTTTATAGGAGACATTAGCATCCTTAGCCTTAGGATGAGCATATGGCAATTAGGGAGTGAATTTGGGCATTTAGATGAGCCAAAACGGGGTTCAAATTTCAAAAATCTACCCTAAATTTTTGTGAATTTTTTTTCCAAAATTTTCCTCCAAATCAATTGCGCATTTCGCAATCGATTTTGGGATCTAAATTGATTGTGAAGTGCACAATCGGTTTGGGATACCATTTATGCCCCAAATAAATTTAGTTGTTTATAATCGGTTTGGTTTTTAGGTATTTTTACAAAACTCATAACGCAATTGATTTGGCTCTATGGGTTTGGGCCTCGGCTGAGAAATTTTTTGACCAAAATTCATACCGAAAATCGATTGCGAAATGCGCAATCGGTTTCGCTGTGATTTTCTATACTTTTTTATTTTGGCAGTTTTCCTTTAGCTATCCTTAGGCATTCATAATAGGGCATTCTTAGGGATCCTAGACCCTGTCTAAGATTGGTTTTAGGAACACAATATAACATGATATGCATGATATATGCCTGCCTTGAAGTGCCTCTTCCCAGTGCTCTTCCTTGATCTTTGATCCTTCTTAGCTTTATGATTTGAACTTGTGAGCTCACATAGGACACTTACAAGACTCCTAGCACTACCTTTGCCCAACACATGCTCATGCAATTGACATACATCAACAATATATTTTCTCATCTCTTTCTTATGAACCCCCTAAGAGGTCCCACCAATTAAAAAAAACCCACATAGAGAAGGGAAGTTGCATTTGTGATTTTTCTATTTCGATCCACAACAGGTGATCGATCGGGTTTCCTGGTCAATCGATTGGGCATAACCCAAATCAATCGAGCTAGAGCCCGATTTTCCAATTTTTTTTACCTTGGATCACTAAAACAGTTGTATCTTTTTGTTTAAGGTTTGTTTTGCTCGTCATTTATTTCATCAGACACTAGACTTACAACATCTATCCAATGATATAAAGTTTGCTCATAGATTCTTCTTACATTTTTGCCTGTGTCTCTCTAAAGTTGTTCCAATTTACAGATCAATACATGAGCATTTAAATAGTTCTAAATATGTGTAGAACATATATATTATGTGTGTATAGTATAATTACGACACGTGTGCAAGATATGTGCAAACATGTGCGGCGTGTTAGATTTTCCCCTATAAAATAAATCTAGCCCTCTAAATTTGACATACCTTGGGTGTGAAATAAGTGAGGATACTTTTCCTTCATCTCGTTTTCACATTCCCAAGTCACTTCTTCTTCCGAGTGATTCCTACATAGTACCTTCGTGTATGGAATCACCTTTGAACGTAGAACTTGTTCTTTCTTGTCCAAAATCTGAACCAGCTACTCATCATATAATAAGTCCTCCTTGACTTTAAGTGATTCAAATTCTAAAACATGAGATGCATCACACATATACTTCCTCAACATGGATACATGAGACACGTTGTGGACATGTGATAAATCTAGTAGCAATGCCAGTTCATAAGCAACATCCTCCATCTTCCTCAAAATCTCAAATGGTCCAATGAACCTGGGACTTAACTTCCATTTCTTTCTAAATTTGGCGATACCCTTTATTGGTGATACCTTCAAAAATACATGTTCTCCAATCTGAAATTTGAGTTTTCTTCTTCTCTGATCTACATAACTTTTTTGTCTACTCTGTACTGCAAGCAATATTTTATGGATAGCCCTGATATTTTCCATTGTCACCTCAACTAATTCAAGTCCAAGTATCCTTCTTTCACCAACCTTTTCCTAACAAATAGGTGTTCTGCACTTCCTCTCATACAAAGCTTCAAATGGATTCATCAGTATACTAGTTTGGTAATTGTTGTTGTAAACAAATTCGATTAATGGTAAATGATTATCCCAACTTTCTTTTAAATAGATCATGCAAGCTCTCAACATGTTTTCCAAAGTATGTATGGTCCTTTCTAATTTTCCATCTGATTGTGGATGAAAAGCTAAACTAAAATTCAACTTAGTTCCCATAGCCTGTTTCAAGCTATTCTAGAATCTCAAAGTGAATCATGGGTCTCGATCTGAAATCATCCCAACTGGGATACCATGTAGCTTCACAATCTCCTCAATGTAAAACTTAGCAGCTTATCAAGTGAGTAATTTACTTGAACAAGTAAGAAATGAGCAAAATTAGTCAGTCAGTCCACAATAACTTAGACACTAGTCTTGGGTAGTCCAGTAACAAAGTCCATAGATATGTGTTCCCACTTTCATTAAGGAATTTCCAATGGCTGGAGCAATCCTACTGGTTTTTGGTGTTCTACTTTCACCAGTTGGCAAGTTAAACACGTGGATATGAAATCCGTAATTTTTCACCTTATGTTATTCCACCAATAATACTCTTTTAGGTCCTTGTGCATCTTTGTACTCCCTAGATGAACTAATTACATTGTTCAATGTGTCTCTTCCATGATTTCTCTTTTAAGTTCAGGGTCATTAGGAATACACAACCTCTTACCATACCATAAGGAATCATCTCCTTTAATTGTAAAGTCTACTTTCTATCATTTCTTAACCTCTTTAATGATCTTCTAAATCTAGGGATCTAAACTCTAAGCTACCTTGATCTTGTCATTCAACATAGGTTATATTCTAAGGTGTGTCATAACACATGTCAAATCACTAGAAGATTTTTGACTCAGTGCATCAGCAAACACATTGGCCTTTCTTGGATGATAAAGGATAGTGTAGTCATAATCCTTAATCAACTCAAGCCATCTTCTTTACCTTAAATTCAGATCCTTTGTGAAAACCAATATCTCAAACTCTTCTGATTTGTATAAATCTCACAAAGTTCACTATACAAGTAATGTCTCCATATCTTCAATGCAAAACTCACTACAGTTAATTCTAAATCATGTGTTGATTAATTATGCTCATAAGGTTTAAGTTGTCTAGATGTATAGGTAATAACCTTTCACTCTTGCATCATAACACAACCTAAACCTTTTATGAATGCATCATTATAGATCAAATACTTTCCTCCTATGTTGGACGGTAATTTAAGGACAAGTACATAAACCAAACAATCCTTTAATTCTTGAAAATTGTGCTCACATGTCTCATTCCAATCAAACTTGGTATTTTTCTATGTCAACTTAGTTATTGGTCCAGGTAAGCTAGAAAATCCTTCCACGAATCTATTGTAGTTATCAGCCAATCCCAAAAAGCTACGAATCTCAATCACATTCGTAAGTCCAGACCAATTAACGACTACCTCTATCTTCTTGGGATCTACATAGATTCCATACTTTGAGATTACATGTCCTAAAAAAACCACTTTGTCTAACCAAAATTCATACTTGTTGAACTTTGCATAAACCTTGTGGTCTCTCAAAATTTGTAATATAATCTTTTAATGCTCTGCATGTTCCTCCGAACTCTTTGAATAAACCTGGACATCATCAATAAATACAACAATAAACTAATCCAGATAAAGTCTAAACATCATGGTCATTAAGTCCATAAATGTTGTAAGTGCATCTGTCAGTCCAAAAGACATGACTAAGAACTCATAATGTCCATACTTGATATGGAATGCAGTCTTGGGTATATCATCATTCTTAATCCAAAGCTGATGGTATCCAGATGTAAGGTCAATCTTGAAAAAGACTTTGGCACCTTGTAATTGATTACAGAGATCATCAATCCTTGGCAATGGATACTTGTTCTTCACTATGACCTTGTACAACTACCTATAATCAATGCATAATTTCATGGTTCCATCATTTTTCACAAACAAAATGGATGTGCCCCATGGTGAAACACTAGGACAGACAAAACCTCTCTCTATCAAATCCTGTAATTGTACCTTAAGCTCTTTCAATTCAGTTGGTGCCATAGAAATAGGCTTAGTGTGTTCCACTAACTTAATTGCAAACTTAATCTCCTTGTCTAGAAGTAAGCTAGGAAGATCATCAGGAAACACATCACTAAAATCTCTAACAATATATATGTCTCCAATCTACACTCCTTCCTTTTAGTCATCTTTAATGTAAACTAGGCTCCCCAGCCCACCTTTCTGCAATAACCTTTCTGCTCGCAAGGCAAAAATAAATCTTAAAAAAACTTCGTATTCCCTTAAATATAAACTCAGGCTTATTGAGGATACTAATGACCACCTCCTTGCTATAATAATCCACGTTAGCATGATGGGTGGCTAACCAATCCATGCCTAGGATAACATAAAACTCCCGTAGGTTTAATAGTATCAAGTTTGCTAATAACTCAACTTCCCCAATCTTGACTACACAAGACTTGTACACCAACTCAGCAATCATAGTTTTGTCAAGCGGAATGGATATAACTAGATCATACTCTAATGGTTCTAATGTAGTATCAACAAGTGTTACAAGTACGCTAGTAGACATAAATGAGTGTGTGGATCCAGGATCAACTAGTACGCTAACATCATGTGAAAATAAATGAAGAATACATGTCATCACAGTATTGGATGCCTCTGCATCTTTTTTATTAACCGCATAGACACACCCTTGAATCTTCCATCTCGACTTTCCATCAGTAGGCTTGGCTGCCTATTCATTCTTCATCACTAGGCAGTCTTTAATCACATGACCAACATTCCCACCTCTAAAGCAAGCACCTGTCTCAAGATGAAAAACACATGCATGCGTCTTTTCACAGCAAAGACAAGCAACCTTGTTTAGTGGGGTCCTGGTCTTAGTCACTACCTTCTTAAAGGTCTTAGCATTGTTAGTACTCTTTCTGAATTCATCCTGACTATGACGCTTCTATCTTTGATCTTGAATCCATTGCAGCTCCTCACCTTCCCTTTTAACTACCATAGCAGTCTCGACTACTTTAGCAAAAGTATTCAACCCCAAAGACATCATGCGGACTTGAATACTATGATGCAATCCTCTCTGAAACTTCATAGCCTTCCTCTCATCATCACCAAGAGGCCTTCTATACCTCAGTGCAATCTATCACATCAAATATCTTCTCTAATTGTATATGATATGCTTCTACCTCTAATGGATCCAAGGACCCTTTAAATTCAAATGGCCCCATCCTCTTGAACTGCTTTAAGGCATTGTTTCTATGTTCAACATTTCTATCTCTAGTAGTCACAGGGCACTGCACAACATTAGCTAACTCCTTGATGGCTCTAAATGCTCCATTATGATCCTCAGTTTTATCCTGATTATCAAAAATGGGAGACCTATGGGGTGACATCTTTCCCTAAAAAGAATCAAATAAACTTAATCTCAGACTTCTAAAATTAATCAAATCATCCTATGTCAAACTTTATCAAACTAGATCATACCATATAATCTTAAATTTTAATATATATTTCTAAGATCTCATTCTATTTTTCTGATGTTCTTTTCCTATGGTTTTGTAGTTTTGACTGTTTCTAGACCTTAGGTATCTATTTTTCTAAACCTAAACTTAAAGCTCCATCAGATATGTTTCAGAACCTCAAACTTGGAACTCTAATACCATCTCTGTCACACACCGAAACCCATACCACTACGGCCATGGATTTCGGCACATGACATTAACATTTTTAATCATTTACATATAAACTTCATGTAAACTTTTATGTCTTTTATGCATTCATATGCAGCGGAATAAATACATCAATCAATTTTCAATAATCATATAACCATTCATCACATTCCCACAAGTCTGACCAATATGTAATATCCATAAACCATAATTTTCCAATAACACATAAATTTGTATAATCATAAACCATAGTCTAACATTTCAATCCAAATAATCCATGGTCTAACATAAACTAATAAATAATCCAACTAATAAAATTCACTATTTATTGCATCCCCTTCAAATAAACTGAAATAACTGAACTAAAGTTAAGTAAATATCATGTCTCTAAACTAAAATATATAATTGAAATAAGATATGTTTGGTCTCTAACTCTCTCTCTGGAACTGCTACTGTATTATCTCCTTACCATCTATGGTGCCAAATTGGAGTAAGCTTAACAAACTTAATAAGAAAATAGTAAACATTAGATCAAGTTTTAACACGATTAAAGAAAACAAAATAGATACTTTTTATATTTATTAAATAATATATAGAATAATACAGATCATTAATCAATATTTTACAATACTAAGCATCTTATAAAAATTACAATTTCCTGTACAAGACCGAAAGACAATGCTAATCATATACTTTTAACATAAACATAACAAAACAAATCAAAAACATATATCATATCATAGCTATAACAGAATAGAATATATATTTGATATTAATTCAGTGCATATAATAATTCACACCATTTATCCCCTGATGAGAAGGGTCAGAACAGCTTACACCATATACCCGATAAGATAAGTTTCTACTACCAATTGAGCTAGTAGTGAGGATCCATAACAATCCACACCATATACCCAGTGAGGTGGGTTTAACAATTCACACCATATCTTCGCTAAGGTGGGTTCCATCAATAAGTCCCCTTGATGGGCAGGGTGGTTTTCCAACGTAACATATTATTCTTTTACAGTCTAAACATATAAATCAAATAAGCAATATATACAGATTCTTTAGATTACCTAACTCAATATCAACATACTGGAATATGCTTAATCCATCTAAGCACAATCTATAGAACATATTTTCAAAATATTACAAATCTGTCTAAAACAACAATCTTTGAAAATCAAGGATACTAAACTAACATTTCTCCTTGCAAAAGAGAATTCAAGAACACAACAAATACATACAAAATAAATTAAGGAATTAAACATGTAGATTTTCTTACAAATTGTCAGCACCCAAATTTTGACTCAGGCTAATTAATTGAGTCAGATGGATTCATTACAGCAAGTGACAAAGTCAGATCCTAGATCCTCCTTGAACCCCAAATAGTTAGGCAATCTCAAGGAAAACTATGGTCGCAAACTTAATGTCAATATCTAAATTCCACCCAAAGATCAATCAGACCAAACCCTAATTTCTCCAGAAAACACCCTAGGACCACGAGGGTCCAAATTTTAAAATTGCAAACTATCAACTCTATTTCATTTTGAATTTGTCAATCTTCATAAGTCTTCCCACATTGAAGCATCAAAAAGCTGATAAATTACCATTTTACCCCTACATCTTCAGAAGTCCCAATTAAGCCCCATTAAACTCAGCTTTCCAACAACTCTGCTACAACAAAAATATTTTGAATTTTTCAACCTTCATAAGCCTTCCCACATTGAAGCATCGAAAGGCTAACAAATTACTATTTTACCCCTACACCCTCAGAAGTTCAAATTAAGCCCTATTAAACCTGGATTTCCAACATCTTTGCTACAACAAAGACACCTTGAATTTGTCAACCTTCATAAGCCTTTCCACATTGAAGCATCGAAAGGCAAGCAAATTATCATTTTACCCCTGCACCCTTAGAGGTTCAAATCAAAGCCTATTTGAACCCATTTTCTCCACAACTCACCAAAATACTCTCCAGAATGAAGACATCCAGATTTTAGGAACTTTCACAAGGCCTCTAGCATCAAAATCCCAAAAGGCTGGCAAATGACCATTTTGCCCCTGCCCCTCAAAAGACCTCAAACTAGGGGTTATAAAGCCCATTTTTTCAAGATTCTCCAACATTCATCAATATTCCCATATCGAGGCACAAAAGATAAGAAAATTACCATTTTTTCCCTACACCCTCAAAATACACCATTTTTCCCTAAAAATTGAACATTCAATAAAACCCTGAAGGCTCGACACAAGTCAGAAACCCAGTCGGTCAGTGACCACACTCTAGTAAGCCATAAACCTTCCCAAGAAAGACCTCAGAGGACACAATGCCTCCCAATTGTCCCAATCTATCCCTAAAATATAGCCAAATCACCTTTATTAGCCATTGACACTTGATAAGCCCTCGAGAACTCTCTGAAAGTCCAAATCCATTAAGGTCAAGATCATTTTTCTAATTTTTTGAGATCTTCGATAAACACCCTAATGAAGAAATCCTTTCATAAACCCAACACAACTCGATGACCCAATTCTTCACCAATCCATGGCATATTTCTCAACTAGATGACCTCCCTTCAAAAATCTCTCAGGAATTCACCAGGACTCAGATTCTCTGCCTATCAGGCCCTATAGCATCATAACTCCAAGACCTAAACACCCATGATCTCCATAACACCCCATTCAAACCTTAAAAAAAACCAATCACAGGTCCAAGCAGAATTTATTTTAGGATAATTCAGGGTTTTAGACATAACTCTTAGCTCAGGCATCTGATTCGCAAGCAATCAGAGCCTATGGTTTACAAATCTTGAGGGTTATCTTTCATATGAAGATTTCAAAGATAAATTGTACCTTCTTACCCTTCTTTCATTAGTACATGCTAGTCTAGGTACATTTGAACCCAATTTTGACCCACTTGCCTAAACCCAATTTTGATTCCGACAATTACGTTGGGACCAGAATGTCTGGGAGCTGTGCAAAACTCATAAAGATTGAAATGTTGGGAGCCATAGAGCCCAAAAAGTAAGCTCAAATTGTAAAGGGGAGAAATCTGGACAAAATATCTTAATTCTTACCCAAAATGCCCCTAAATCTTCTTTTTAACCCTACACCCCCCATTTGGAATATTCCAAATGGAAGGTGGAGACCTTAGGACTGCCCTCTTTAGCACTGCACCCCTCCCCATGGGCCCCACTCTCTTCCACACACCCTATCCTTGCCTGACATGTGGCATAAGGCCCCACTATACCCCCCTCATCCACACACTCCTCCCCACCTCCTTAAAACTTTCTAGAAGGGGACACCTCACCCCTCATCTCCTCCACACATCCCTCACCTCCTCACCCCAGTCTACCACCTCACAGCCACCCTTCTAGAACACCCCACCTCACCCCCCACCTCACTACACTC
>JAOXJP010150845.1:0-27132 GCA_025762735.1 Platanus orientalis | reverse complement strand
ACTAGCTCAGGACTCCTAGCCACGTGCAGACAACACGACACAGCACGACATGACACAACCCGGCGTAGCTTGACACGCGCGCACGTGCACGCACATGTGTGTTTTGTAGAGTGGCATAACCTCAAAAACACAATACATAATGTATCAAATTACCTTATAATATATACTAAATAAAATTCATTCTCCTAAGCAATGTGGGACTAAACTTCTATGCGTTTAGTTTCTACTAATTACAAAAGAAGGGATATTTTGTAAAATAAGAAACATGCCCATATAGGCATGTCCATGATTAAGGTAATATACTTAATCAACGATTTGTTAATATAAATATTTAATTGGATATTTTTTAAACAAACAAATATTTAATCAAATTGGATATACATAGGTTTATATTCATATTGGTTAAGTTAGTTGAATATTGGATATATCTTATTACAAAAATTCATTAAATTCGGTTAATATATTTGTACCCATTAAGTTAGACAATGGGTTAGAGTTAATGCAAAAGTACTTATTATACAATAGTATATATATATATATATATAATGGTTGGTTTTAAATTAGTAGTCATATTATAATACTATTGTATGTTCTTTTACATTATAGTAGAGTAGATAAGTACTTTTGTATATATATATATACAACATTAAAGCAATTCTTCTAAGACAAGTACAACATTTATGCATGGTGAACTTGAGGAGCAGATTTACATACATTAGCTAGAGAGGTTCGTTGTCTCAGGTAGGGAAGACTATGTTTGCTTGTTGAAAAAGTCATTGTATGGCATAAAACAATCGCCTAGACATTGGTATAAGTGGTTTGATATTTTCATGCTTGTACATGACTTTTCTAGAAGTCAGTATGATAGTTGTGTTTATTTTAGATAGCTTCGAAATGATTTTTTGATGTATTTGTTAACATATGTTGATGGCATACTTATTGTTGTCAAAAATATGTTTGAAATCAACAAGTTGAAGATTCAACTTATTGGTGAGTTTGAGATGAAAGATTTGGAAGCAACAAAAAAGATTTTGAACATAGAGATTTGCAGGAATAGAAAAGCAAGAAAGTTGTACTTATCTCAGAAGAATAGTTTTAAGAAAGTACTTGAATGCTTTAGAATATACGATTCTAAACTTGTGGGTAATTCACTTGTAAGTCATTTTAAACTTTCTATTGACTTGCTACCACAGATTAAGGAGGAGAAAGAGTACAAGTGTCATATCCGGTATGCTAGTGCAATTGGGAGCCTCATGTATGGTATGGTTTGCACTCATCCTAATATTTCATATGTTGTTAGTGTTGTAAGCATGTATATGGAGTGTCCAGGAAAGGCACATTGGTAGACAGTGAAATGGATACTTCGGCATTTAAAAGGTACTGCAAATGTTAGGCTGATGTTTGATAAAACAATCGGTCTTGATGGTTATGTAGTTGGTTTTATGGATTTTGATTATAAAGGTGATCATGACAAGATAAGATCTCTGTCAAATTATGTCTTCACTCTTGCGAGTTACGCAGTGAGTTGGAAAGCAACATTGTAGTTTATAGTTGCTTTGTCTACTACTGAGGCTGAGTATATGATGACGACTGAAGCATTGAAGGAGGCTATTTGGTTGAGAGGGTTACTTGGCAAGCTAGGCCTGGAGCAATGTTTAACTGTTGTGTATTGTGACAGTCAAAGTACTATACATCTAACTAAAAATCAGATGTATCATGAGAGGACTAAGCACATTAATGTCAGAGATCACTTCATACTTGAGATCGTCTTGTAAGGCTAGATTATTGTTAAAAAGATTGGCATAGATGATAATCTAGCAGACACGATGACCAAAGCACCTTCAGCATTGCTTGGGGTTCGTAGTATTGGAGAGTAAACTTTTTATGTACTATGTAACCTTGGTAGAATTCAAGCCAAGGTGGAGATTTGTTGGGTAAATGTCTTGTATTCAACCTGAGATATAACTTGGATGATGTTTCGAAGAAAACCCGAATATGACCCGTTTTATGGGTGAGGGTGACCCGTATTTTGTATCCGATTTGGGGTCCAGATCCGACCACGAAGATTAGGGTTTTGGGGGTTTATATTTGGGGGTTTCTCGATTTTTGTGCCACCACATTATTCATTATAATCACTGTTTTCGATCATAGTGAAAGCTCTCTCTCCATTTTTGTCTGTGGATGCAGGCTTCAAGCTGAACCACGTACATCGTCTTGTTCTTGCTGTGTGTAATTGCTATTTGCATTATTTGCTCTCTTCTTCTTTGTTGCATACAATCCCAAATCTAGGTTTCCGTACAATAGTTTAATTTGTTCCAATCCAAACTACAGTGATACTATAAAAGCTTGAATTCAGCCTGCATTGATATTGAGCTGAGTCTCAACTCAGCTTAAACCCAATTTAACTCGGTATATACTCAATCCATACTCCTCTTAACTTGGCCCATGGTTGTCAAGTTTGGGCCAGCCTGAACTCGGTCCATGGGCTGTGAAGTTCAGCCTGCTTGAATTTTAGCTTGAGCCTAGTATGGGTAAAGCTGCTGTACTTCGGGACAAAGTTCAGGCTGACCTTGACCGGCCCACCCCAGCCCAATTTGTTGCCTAAGTAACCAGATATATTGCTAATCCTGACATGTCACAAGTAAAAGGCTTTAACCAATCTCTTCAAAGCTTGGAGCACCTAGACAATCCTTAATGAAAGCAAGAATTTTCAATCAAGAATGATCACAATCTATTGTCCAAGGAAAAAAAAAAAAACCCTAGCAATAATTTTTTTTCCCATGCGTACCTCAATTTCACTATTTCCAAAGTGAAATGGTACATAAAAAAAGTTACAATCATTATTGAATATCTCACTGATGGTTCTACCTCCATCAAATGATCAGTCATGCCTATAGGGTTGTCCACCTAAAGGATGGTAAAAATATCCAAATCCTAAAAATTACAATAGGGGTATCAAACAGGCCCACATTGTTAACACCGGTGAGGATTTTATACACCGACTCCTAAGCTCTGCTTGCCTCCGCCGATGGTCAAGCTGGTAGAAATATCAGTGCTGAAAGTGATTTTCACTTTCTGGTGATGAGTGTAAGTCACTTCTGACACTGATGTGGCCGCCCTTTGACTTAGGCATTTTCCTCTGCCAAGTGTAAAAAAGCCTCGCCATGTTCACAAGAGAATTTCCTCGTAATCCATCATGTTCTAATTCTATGGACAACATTATTTTCAATATCTATTTTCTTATAGTTGTTTGAACCAAGATAATGAAACTGATGACTCTGTGATATCTCTTAGCCATTGTTAATATAACTTTCTTGTTTCAACTATTAATTTTTACTTAAAATTTGTGAAAACCGTCTTTGTAGGGATATCAATGAGCTGAGCTAGTTTCATTCGCTTTTAAGCTCGATTTGTCATGAGTAGAGCTTGAGGTCAACTTTTTTACTTGCGAGCCAAGTCCTAACCTCAAGCTAAAGTTCATTTAGCAAAATGAGATTGGATGAAGCTAGAGTGGCCTCAACTTAGTTTAGCCTCTGCTTGAGTAGATACAGTGTTATGTTTTTTTTATAAGTACCAAATTTTTTGAAAGCCTTTTGTTAATCTAAATATTTTAGATTATGGGTCGTGAATCAGGGGCATAGTAAGCTTGATCTTTTGGTTTTTATAGGCCTGACCTATACTACAACCTAGGCTTAGGTTAACTAAATTGAGCCTGCCAAAGCCTAGCTAAAGATACAAAAGAAATAAAGAGAGAAATCAATTTTCCGTGGTTTGGCTTGGAAGCCTACATCCACGGAGAAGAGATGATAACCAATTTTATTGAATCTGTAGGAACATGAACTACAACAATGAGAAAAACAGTTAAAAAATGTGGAGGAGCAACTGATCAGCCGAATAGGGGGAGCACACCCATATAGGAAGCAAATCTCCTATTTAGGGCATTTACCAAATCTTCCAAACCCCCTTATTCTCGCCAACACTAGCTAATCCTTAACAAGCTTTGTTCAGCCTAAGGCTACAAATCCTTAATGAATCTTTGCATCGGGTGGGAGAAGAAAGCAAAGGGTTAATTTATAATCTTATCTTACAAAATAATATCCAAATGGATCATATGCCTTTAGTGTCAAATATTTTAAAATACTTTATTATTTCGCAAACTTGACAAACCTGATATATTATTCGACAATTTTCTCTATGGCTTAGTTTGGTTGCCATGAATTGTGTAGAAAAGAATAGAAAAGAAAATCCCACAAGAAGAGGAACGGTGAGGATTTTATATGCTGACCCTAACCTGTGCCGCGTCCACCGATTGTCAAACGGGTGAAAACATCAGCGCTGAAAAGTGATTTTCACTTTTTGGGGGAGTGTGGAAACACTTCTTACACTGATGTGGCCCCCCACTGACCTAGGCGTTTGCATACGCCGAGCGTAGAAAAGCCTCACCGGAAGAGGAAAGAAAAGAATCACAAGAAAAACCATGAAAAAACCTACTTGTCACGACAATCAGATAGCTTAAAAATGATTTTTCAAGAAAATTTTATCATGAGAAAATCTTTTCATAGCAAAGAGACTGGGGCCTATAATTAATGTAGAATAATCTAATCTAATGATTGATATACAATCCTAGATGTAGCGTCCTTCTATATTTAGCAAGCAAAAGGAGTCGAAAATAGTGGTTTTTGCAGCAATCTAACCTGGCCATAGACTCTTAGGCTATTCTATTACAACCTCTATCAGTGTGGGCCCAACCAACTGGGAGAAAAAAGTAGGGTAAACGGGTAGGGTACGACAACTCAGGGAGTGGTTAAAGTTGAAATGACATCAGGGCTGATGCATCAGTGCCAAAAAGTGAAAAGCATCCCCCAATAAATGTATTTCTCTTTTTCTGCACTTATGTGTCAGCCCTGATGTCATTCCAACTTTAGCCACTCTCTAAGTTGTCTTATCAAATTCGGCCTCTTGACAAGGATGCGTTCACCCCCTCTCAGGGGGTGTGGGCCCATGCATTTTTTATGTGAGGCCACAACCCCTGTGAGGGGGCAAATGATACATTCTTGAAATAACATTATTTCAGTTTGGGAAAGTGCGGATTTGTCAGAGACATTTTAACAAAGGGAGAAAATATCCTGTCCAGGACACCAGGGATGTCATATGGAATAAAATGGGTGGGAATTTGAAATTTCATCCAACTCCCATCCATTTTATTCAATATAACGTCCTCACACAGAATTATTTTTGGGCTCAGAATACTATCACTATCAGACTTTAAAGTGTGAGTATGGTATACCCATTAAGGGTCTACTTAAGGAATTGGCAGGGATATACCCATTAAGAGTCTCAAGTACTTTAGGAATTGGGCAGGACCCATCCATTTCAGTGTATTTATCCATTTTATTCCATATGTCGTCCTCTGGTGTCCTGAACACTAAATCGTGGACAGAACATTTATTTGGTTAAACAAAACACAAAAAATTATTTTTGGGCTCAATGCTATCACTATCAGACTTTAAAGTGTTGGTATGGTATACCCATTAAGGGTTCCAGAGAACTTCAGGAATTGGGCAGGGATATACCCCCATTAAGGGTCTCAGAGTACTTCAGGAATTTGGACAGGGATATACCCCCATTAAGGGTCTCAGAGTACTTCAGGAATTGGACAGGGAGCCATCCATTTCACAGTGTGTATCCAGAGAGAGAGAGGGAGGCAGGCAAGAATTTCTGTTTTGAAAGGCAAACCAATATTACTTCATTACATCTAACACAAACATTTTAACACAAGTAGAGAGTATGAAACTCCAAAAGTACACTGTAACCAAACAAACACAAATCATCTAATTCGATCCTTCCATTCTAAGCCTCTCATTCAGAATCTTGACTCCCATGTACCTGCATCACCATATCAAAACAACATCTTCCATTAACAATGACTATAACACAAATGAAAGCCCACACTTAAAACAAAACTGATGATGGTGGTGCTTACCTTCCAAGCATCATAACAGTGGCTTGAGGATTGGTACCAGGAGAGTAATTAAAGGTCGACCCATCAATAACCCTTAATGCATCCACACCAAGAACCCTATAATCATTATCAACAACCCTACCAACCTGGCAACCTCCATGATAATGCCATATAGTCATCACAGTATCCTTACAAAACTGTTCCAACGACATTGAATCGTTATCGTGTCTCGGTAGCAAGTTCACAGGAAAATTCGCTGTCATATTGATAAGGGTTTGCAGTGAGAGATAAGGGTATCTATACTTGGAGAATGCCTTGGATTCAATCACCTTCTCTATGGTTTTCATGCCATTGACACACCTTTGTAAGTCCTCAGGTTCCTTGAAGTAGTTGAAGGTGACTGAGGGGTTGTCATCTGGGTTCCTATTTCTTAGCTCAAGGTGGCCGGTTGAGACAGGGCCTATGATTTTCTCGAGGATGAATCCACCTCTAAATTCTTCAGTGTTGAGAGCATTCATGGCTTCCACAGCTCTGGCAATGGCTTCTGGGGTTCTCTGCTTGGGAGGCACAGTGGACAGTTGACCAGTCTGCATAAAAAGCCCAAATTTAACGTGAGTTAAGTTAAGTAAGGCACGTATGCTGTTCACCAACGTTTGCTAACATATACGTGCATTAATGTATTCTAGAAGCTCTCCTGACAACAAGATTTATTGCAGGATAGGGCACACATACCAAAATCCTCTCTGCTCATAATTAATCTTGTGGTTTCAGGAGACGTATGAAAAAAAGTGAAAATCACATTTCTATCGAAAACAAATGTTCTATCTCCAAATTGTCTATTCCCTCATATTCCCATGCACAAAGGTTGGGTTATGTAAGGGTAACACAGTAAAAACTGTTGTGAACAATCCTCTCTCCGTAAACAAGCATCACGCACCTTCGTTTGTGTCTGAGATCACAGGGGAGTAGAACATTTGTCTTGCATTTAAAGAAGTAATTTTTATTTTTTAGGGTATGTGTACTATTTTCTAAAGCTACAAGATTAATTGTAGGCAAGAGAGGATCTAGTATCTTTTTTGGATGGTGATTTCACCTTTTTGTGTGTGGGTGGGATTTGGTAGGATAACTTAAAGTTAGCCTAAAGCAAGAATGACATTAGGGGCTAACATAATATACACTTTTTCACTGATGCTTTTCACTTTTTGTTACTGATGTTTTGGCCCCTAATATTATTCTTATTTTAGGCTAAATTTAAGTTGTCATACCAAATCCATAGGGTTTTAGGGGTAGCTAGTGTTGTCGACAGGAGAGGATCTCTTTTGGCATTAATCTCTTCCGGTGGCTTAAAATTCTGTTAGCTCGTCCCTAATCATGACATGGTCAGTATAAAAGTAAATTAATGTTTTAATCGGGGAGTAAAGAAAAATTTTGGAAAATAGATTTTTTTTAATAATTGCATAGTTCCATACTAAAATGGTCTTAAATTCGAGTTCCTTATTAGCGAGTAAACCAAAAACTCAGTCAAGTCAAATGACTCGGCCGAGTTTTGTAAGTAACCAGTGAATTTTAAACCATGAATCAGAGAGGGAGACTTAATTGGTAAGAACCTGAGGTGAGAACATCCCAAAGTCTCTTTGAGGACTTGAGGACTGAGAAGCAAAGTTGGCACCACTTGCAGCTTCAATATAGCTTCCTAACCGGGTAATGCCCACGACTTGTATGAGGGAGACTTCGACAGGGTTGGGAGAGGGGACGTAGATAGCATTCATAGAGTTATCTGACATTCCTTGGCCAACCATGGGCTGATCCACCACCACCTTGATGTTTTGGGACCTAAGGTGCTCCGCGGGCCCCACCCCACTCAACATCATGAGCTGAGGGCTTCCAATTGCTCCTGCTGATAGGATGATCTCATTCTCGGACCCTTTGTTCAAGTATGCTCTGTGCTTCACTCCTGATGCATCTCTGAAGACAACCCCATGGGCTGTTGGTCTTGTTCTCCCTACATGGTCATGGCTACTTAGCATTCAGCAACAATAAAGAGACCTTTTAAATTGGGAAAGGATCTTATACACCTAATTTGTATAGGGTTAGAACCATAAAAAACCAATTTTCAAATGAAAAATAGGTATCAAAATAGGCAATTAGGAATTTAAGATTCTCCGTGGGACAGCCTTACGACAAACAGTCCCAGATGGACATATACCCCCCAAAAAGAGATAAAACACCGTTTTTGGGGATGCATATGCATTTAAGAGGCTAAAAAAAAGGATATATAAGGGTAAAACCATAAAAAAAATGTTTCAAATGAAAAAGAAAATACTTAAAAAGAGGTAGAGGTACCAAATTTAAAAAAAAATAAGGTGTCAGCCTGTGGTGTGGGAACACAGGTTGACAGACAAATTTGGGTGTAGAAGATCCTTACTCTTTTAAATCAATCAACTCAAATAAGCTTCCTAAGTCTGTTTAAGTAAGAGAATGCTTGCCTTTGATCCTAAACAAGATCTTATGTACAGTGGCATGTATAAGAACAGTAAGCCCTTTGGGGTTAGCATATTGAAGCAGATCAGCCGCCATGTGTCGATGCCCATCTCGATCAAAGATGGACCCCCCAACCTTGGTCCCATATATATGATCATAAGTAAACCCATTATAAGGCTGAACACCCGCTTCAAGCAGCCCATCTCTAACGGCCGATTGCCACTGCAACATTGGTGGCTTAAACACCATAATCTTCTCAATCCATTGGTAAGACTGGTTCACTAGGCTGCCATCCCAACCAGCTTCCTTGACATAGTCACTCTCAGCACGTGTGTAGAACCCGGCATTCAAGCAGCTTCCTCCACCCAAGACCCGGGCTCGCGCGTTGATGACACCTTCCTCGGAGATGAAACGTTGCGAGGCCGACGTCGGGGAGAGATCGGAGAGGGTGGCAGCAAAGGAAGCTAAGTTGCTTATATTTTGGTTCCCGTAGGGAGTGCCTCCTCTTTCTATTAACAAGACACTGGAGTTCTGAGAGAGAGTGGCAGCCAAAGGACAGCCGGAAGTCCCTCCGCCGACGATGATGTAGTCGTAGAATGACACCGCCGGGGCCGATGTTGCCTGCTGAACAAAGGTGTAATTTGGAACTACACATAGAGAGGTCATATAAGATTAGCTGATAATGGATTAATAGTGAAATCAACTTGACATAGGATTATATTATTGCACTTTTTTGTACTACAACTCAACCCATTGGGCATGCTGCTCAGGGAACTTGAAACCTGAACCATTCCCTTGGAGAGACCATACCACAACCATCTCAGCTAAAGATAGTTTGGTTTTGTATTGCACAAAAATAATCTTTGCTTATAAAGAGAGGAGATTTAAGGGGGAAAAGAGAGGGAAGATCAATTATAGTACAGAAAGAAGAAAACCCAGAAAGATAACGATACCTTTTTGTGAGTAACAGAAGCCATGAAAGCAGAGAATAGCAGCAAGAGCTGCACCAATCAATCTCCACCATGACCAGCCAAAACCCATATTTGTGAAACAGAGTTCTTGAAATTGGATAATAGTGTTATGAAGTGGGTTTGTTTGACAAACCAAAACCAACTAGTCTCCTATAAATACAACTCAAAATCCCCAACGATCTCTGCGGCGAAACGTTATGCCGACGCAAAGAAGTCCATTTCGCTTTCTCGGCGACAAAATCCTTAAATTTTAATAATACCAAGTTAGATCATTAAAAGATAGATTCAACCCACTTGAATCTTGTTCTAATGAAGAATGCAGGATGTGTGACCTCTCTCTCTCTCTCTCTCTCTCTCTCTCTCTCCCGTGTATTTCTCTACCTGCACGCAAACATACAACTCTTGTCTTTGAAACGTCACAGCTGATACTTATCAACTACTTGAACTCATCTCACATGGCCATGGAAGAAAAAACCAAACAACCATAAGTGGTATTAGGTGGAGTGAGAAGCATTTGGATCCAGTTGGCTTGTTAAATGAGAGAGACACAGTTGGGTATTAATTACGCCACCTTATCTACTCCATTCCAGTTAGGAATACTAGCGACAATGGCTGTAATGCTAACAATGGGCACCATTATCCCATTTCTCTACATGTTTCTTTCATGTAAAAGATCAGAACCCTTCCAGTCGCTCCTTGGATATTGTCTATTCTAATGCCAAAAATCACCATATGATATAGCTAGATGAATTTTAACCATTTGATTTGAAGCTTCTCTCTTTGAAGCTAGGGATGGCAATTCGTGTTGGTGGGTCAGGTTCGTGTCGTGTTGAGGCGTATACGACTATGTGTGTGAACCTGAATTCAACCCACCTGCTAATGGTGTCAAAGTGGGTTGGTCTGCTTTGACCCAAACGAAACAGTTTATGGTCAACCCTAACCCGCTAATTTCGTGCTGGGTTTGCAGGTTGTGGTAATTCATGTTGGTGGGTCAGATTCATATCGTGTCAAGTTAAGGGTATACGACTATATGGATCAACCTGAATCCAATCCGTTTGACCTGTCTAGCCCATTAATTTCATCGCCGCCCCTAAAAATTAGGTGAGAATGAATCTTGTGAGAACTGTGAAAACGGTATCAGGGTGTGGATACATCAGTGCCAAAAAGTGATAAGTGCCCTCCAAAAGTGATTTTCACTTTTTGGTACTGATGCATCAGCCCCTTTGTTGCTGTTCTCACGAGATTCGTTTGCCCACAATCCAAACCCGATTTGATGTTTTTCTCTAACGTCTAAGTGAATAAAATAAGATAAAAGGTAAAAGATCTGCTGCACCCAAAACATTATGTCCCCTCATGTCTCCAATACATAAAAGGTGAAGTGTATAAGATTAAGGTTAAAACTGTAAAACAGTTTTCAAAAGGTGATTTATAGGGTTGAAACAATAAAAAAAAATACGTTCAAATGAACATTTTCTCCGGCACCAAATTAATTCAAAATACTATCACATGTAAGCTTATGATGTGGGGACACAAAAGAACATACTTATTTTACGTGCAACAGATCCTTACCATATGATTGCAAAAGTCAGACACTACTAATTCTTGTCACGGACAATCGGTAAAGGATCCTCTGCAGTTATAAAATTTTGAATTTTAATGTTTTTGTGACGTGACTCACTAGCTGCCAAAGGATTTTTACCTGTAGAGATTTGCCTATACATGGATGATATCCTCTGTGATTGCTTAAAATCCTCTACGCCACCCCCCTATGGGACACTCACAAGGGAGATCATTTCACTTTTTGGGATGTCACATCACTTCCAAAAAGTGAATTGACCCCCCTCTAAGTGTCCCTCTAGGGGTGGCGTAGAGGATATCAACCCCTTTATGACATGTTGAATATTTGTGCTGGGCTGGAGCCACCATTCATGAGGTGCCATATGGCATCAGGTACTGACAATTTGGTAAGGCTCATACACTTTTATCATACCTGATGCAAGATGGCATCCCATGAATGGTGGCTCTAGCCAGCGCAAATATTCAGAGGAGGTTTGATATCAAGTGTGACACCCCCCTAATGGGACACTCAGGAGGGGGAAACAAAAACCTCCAAAAAGTGAATTGATTCCGCCCCCGAGTGTCCCATCAGGGGGGGTGGCGCATACGATTTCATCCCGGCAGAGGATATCAACCCGCCTATACAATCTATTTAGGGGTGGTTTGTGGTCCACTGGATACAAGAGACGGCCAGAAGTGACCATCAATACCATTTAATGTTACCTTGTAGTCCTCTGTCACTCTCTTAAGTGGAGACACTGTTTGATTCATATTTTTAGATGCTTATACTTGCCAACTTTCAAACCCAATCAAAGAATAGAAAGTCGTCAAGGATTGCAACTTTTGTTATTGAAATGGGTTGATACAATTAATGAAACCCAACTACGTTTTGATGAGGTGGTTCAACCAACAACTCCCCCTTGTCTTGATTAGTTGGTGGGCTCATAAATTCAAAGATTCTTACCTACCCATCTTGGATCGGCGAAAATAGGGTTAGGATTAAGTACGGGAATTTGCTTTTCCTATGTACTATGTATTAGGACAATATCAGGGGGCTGAGTATCAGTACCTAAAAGTGACTTTCACTTTTTGGGGGTGCTTATCACTTTTCAGCACTGCTGTGTCCACCCCTAATGTCATCCTAATACACCCGGAAAAGCAGATTTCCATATATAATCGGCGAAAAGGAATCACCAGCAACTCCCCTTGTCTTGCTTAGCTAGTGAGTTCATAAATTCAAAGGACCTTATCTACCCATCTTGCAATGGCAAAAAGAAGGGTAGGATTAAGTACGTATATTTGCTTTTCCTGATGTATTAGGAAGACATCAGGGGGCTGAGTATCAGTACCTAAAAATGACTTTTACTTTTTGGGGGGTGATTATCACTTTTCAGCACTGATGTGTCCACCCCCTAATGCCATCCTAGTACATCCGGAAAAACAGATTTCCATATATAATCTTTTCCGGTGAAAAGAAATCACTAGAACATACTAAGGCTGTGTTTGGACATCTGGATTTGGGCCAAATCTAGTGGAATTCATATGAGAATTTCATTGATTAGACAAATTCCACACATTTGGTTGGCCGGATTAAAAAGCTATCGATTTTCATGCAAATCCAGTGGAATCCATCTCTTTGTATTTTTTTTGTTTCCTTCTCCATCTCATAAGGTCATATTTGTGACTAAATCTGGTGAAAACTCCTCCATGTTATGTTGACGTTGATCCCTTGTGGATTCCAAAAATATTGTTTTTTAATTTCTTGACAATCAAATATCAAATAGGATTATTGTATTGCATTTAATTCATTTTCTAATCATTTCTATTCTCTTGTACTTTTTGGATTTTCAAATTCTTTTTCTAATTCACTCAAATTTGGACATCCAAACACACAGCCTAAGGGACGTTGGTTTACTTGGATTGAACCTGGGCATTACTCATTAATCTACGTTTTTTAAGAAATTATTTGATTGTTGTCTCCTTAGAAAGTACGGATACTAACACAGGACACGGGTATGATACCAAATGGATACAGCGACACAGAAATTCTTGAAAATTAGGATATGATACGATAATTAACAATATGTTTATCTATACTTTATGTTAAAAAAAATATGCATCAAAATGTTTTAAAATATTTCTAAAACTAATTTAAAAATAACACTACATAGCAAAGAAGCACATTCGTTCCCATACAATGATGTTTAGCCTTTAAAGTACAAAATATTAAGAATTCTCAAAAGATTTACAATGACAATGAAAAAAGAAAAAAAAACCAAGAGAAAAGATAACCATGTGCCGCACAGACTCTATCCCTTCAATTTTTTTTTCTTCCTTTTTTGGCTTCTCCACCTTCTCTTGTTCCTCTTCTTTTCAATGTCTCCCATTTTCCTTTATTTTTTTATTTATATTTATTATAATATCATTTCTAGATATTTTTTCGATTAACCCATATTCTTTGAGATATTTTACTAAACTTCCTAGAATATTGTATCCCAAACATGTCTCGAACGTGTTAAAAAAAAATTTGTTCTCCAACAAGCCACGAGCACACATGCAGAAGAATCCTTGAAATATCAGTTACGGATACATGTCAAACACGAACATGCCGAAGAATTTGAAGCATCCGTGCTTCTTAATTGTCTCCATACTTGTATGGCATAAACTAGGTTTAGTAAAAAAATGGGATAATCTTCATTCTATTGTTCTTGTAACAGGGTATTTGTATACACCTTAAAAATTGTTTACAGTTTTTCTAAAAATTGATTACACCAAAATCACTTGAGTACATGATTCTCACTTTCCATGGAATAAACTTACTCCGAAGTACAGTGTTTGACTTGATTTATAAGATTTTCGGGGAATCATCCAAATGACTTTCTCAAGAAAATTATAAATATATTTTACCTTTTAAGACTACAAGTCAAATTCTGGGAAAGGAAGAGAAAACTAAAATCATCTTGAAAATGAGGGAAAAAGAAAAGAAGGAAAAGTTGAGAAAATTTACAGTTCATTTCCCACGATTTCCAATGAGCGTCTTTTACGCAATAGAGTTTTCTTAGATAGGAAAATGAAATTATATTACAAGTATTGCTGCAGGAGATTGAAATCTGCGCATTTCAACGAGATCTATCCATCCAAGTTTCATTTTATTATTTTCAGCAGACATGTAGGGCTTGTATCAATACAGGGGGGTAGTCTTATCATTACTGAGAGAATCTTGGGGGTAACCAGAGAAACTACTCACGTCCATGAACAAGAGGATCTAATTTACCAACAAAAAAAAAAAGTGAACAAGAGGATCTAGACTCCAAACATAAAGGCCATCAATCTAGAAATGAAATCAATTGTTGGAAAATTAATATCATGAGATACAATTAATTTTTAGTGCAAATTGTTTCCTAAGAGATCATCAATTGGACAATCTGAATTGAGTTGGAATTAGAATTGGTTCAAGACCTATTTTGGATTTTCAAATCTTTTTAAAACATATTTTTAGGTGATGTAATGATGTATGAATTGACAAACATTATGAAAAATAAGTATCTGTTTCGCATGTACGCCCATTCTACGTGTATGGCCCAGTCGAGCCCAAAATTGTTTTTCGAAATGGCTACATACAAATGAGTTTCTGATTGTGAAAACCCATTTCCTAGAATCTGATTGTGAGAAAGGTTAGTCAGAATCTGAACCATAAATCCCCTAAACATTACTAGGATCATCCAATGTTGCGCGGATCAGCTGTGGCCAGCACCACTGCACCTCAACCTTTTGGCCAATCGCGTTGACAGAAATGCATCCTAAAGGTGTTTCGGTAATACACCTGGTTCGCCTTGGATATGATGCAACCCCTAAAGTGAGCCTAAGGTAGGATTGACATTAGGGGCCAACACATCAGCACCGAAAAAGTGGCTTACACTTTTTGGGGGATGCTTTTCACTTTTTAGCGCTGATTGTGTCGGCCCTGATGTCAGTTCCACCTTAGGCTGACCTCAGGTAGTCCTAACAAATCCTCAGGGCCGGTTAACCTAAATTGATCTGCTAAGGTTTTAGTGCCCGGAATACCAGTAGTATGCTTTTGATCATATTCCTCCATATAATGTTTCTCCTTATTGACATACTAAGTGGCAAGGCACACTACAGTGTGTTTAGAGCCAAATCACGCTATAAATTCTTGGGTCATTAATTACATTCTTCTACAGGCGTGTCCCTTAAGCCTTCTCATGTTTTATCATTGCAATAGGAAAGAAAAGAATTTTGCTTCACATAAACATTTGCAGTTTCTAAAACGACCATAGCTATTTATTCATGAAGAACCTAGTCTATACGACACAAATGACCAATCTCTACTGGTTTTGGGCTGTTCATCAGTTGATGCCACATAGGGTACCAGTTGGACCGAGACTAAGGATACAAGGAGTTTGGTGATCGGGATCCAGCAATGTTGGCCCTAAAAGATAATGGGAGCGTTTGACAGATTACTCCCCAGGTGTTGGGACAGGTGGGTATCTTACACGTGGCAGCTGAATTGGCTGCTGATAGGGCAATACATTCACCACCTCACCCATCTCTTCATGTGACAAGTTTAAGCATGCTATACCTCTACCTACCATTTGGGATACCATCAGACCTGCTGAGCCCATGAAAGATTGACCCAACCCATGGTAACCGCACAAAGCAAAAAATGGGCCTTTTTCATCAGAAGCCTTGTCACCTAGAGACAAGGCTTATAATCCATGGGCCTCATTGGCCTTGTCATAAACCCCCCTGATAAAACCTGAAATCCATGCGCTGAAGATCACCAACTGATTATTTGGTATCTGGGGTCATCAAGGGTGGCCAATTTTATTCACGGGTTAGCGGGCAAAAGGCATGCCACATGGCACCAATACACATTGGCTGCACTCCATATGCTTCATGACTGTGCAGAGCCCAAATATCATGCCAAACCATCATCCAGATCATCGACTTATGACAATTTTATTACAGTACAAAAATAATCTGGACACAGGACCAAAAGTCCATCAAATAAAAACATCTTCATCCGACTGTGTTAACCATTGAGTTGTACCAAACCCTGGGTGGCTCCATAAGTTCAATGTGTATGTATGATGACCGAATGTAGCATACAGTCACGCACTGTATGACCGAACTGTTTTAGAATATGCTATTGCTGTTGCTATAGACGGGCACACGAGTAGATGAAGTGAGGATATTTTACAAACCTGACCATTTATGCCAAAAGCCCCAACTGTTGGAACAAATCAAGCTAGGACCTTTAAACCAATGGGATCGTAACACTCCATGCTCCACAGCCGCAGCCCACTTTGTGGCAACACTCACTCAGACCTCTCATCCAAGTAGCCCTTTCCACCTTGTGACAGCTCACTTTGGTCCAAGTTGCCCCATCTGTGACTCAAACCAAGGACGTGGTGGGACTCTGACCAATTGTTACAAATCTAACCAATATGCCAAAAGCTCTAAGACTTCTGGAACATCTCAAGTTAGGCCCTTTAAACCATTGGGATCATAACGGGCTCTTACAAAAATGAGAATGAATACAAAATTAATGAATAGGACCTTCAAAAACCATATTATGAAATTGTTATGGTCTAATAGATTGCGAGTCAACCAATAAGCTAGCCTTCTTCCACTATACAGCATCAATATAGAAAAAGTACTACAAGAAGAACCCTTGAAAGAAAGAACAGGGAGGCAATAGGAGATGCTTGGGTATTCATACAAAAAAAAAAAAAAAGAGATGCTTGGGGACTAATGTCACTTTTATGGTAGGGAAATAAATTAGAAGAGAGAGTTATAGGTGAAGCAGGTGGCAACAATGGAGATTATGCAAATGAAGAGTGAAGGAAGTAGGGTAACATTCAATAGCTTACGCTCCCCCAAGTATCCCGCCAGTGTTATTGTGCCATCTGCAACTACCCGAGCCAAGGTTCCAGCTTCTGTCGAAAGAAGTCCACCATTGTAGGTCCCACGAGCAAGCCTGGATGACATAACCCGAGATAGGAGTGATAGGTTGACACCTGGGTTGGTCAAACAAATGTTAGTGGAAGGTCAAAAACTTTCTCTAATCATGTAAGCCCACTGATGCGATTGAGACTAACAGAACATCTTAAACTGCAATTCTTGGTTATGTAAGCTGCTATTTAGAAAACTGAAGACAATGATGAGAAGTTGACAATTAGTAGCAATTTTGGTGTATTCCTCCCCAACCAATCATGTCTCTCATTTCATATTAAAACAGGATCTGGCATGTTACTTTGAACAATTTCAGAGAACTAAAATTCAAGGGAAGCCAGTTCTCTGTCATTTCATGTTTGTGACTTGGGGTTAAATTTGTGAACCTATAAAAAGCTGCAATCATACCAAAAATGTAATGATCATACTTGGAACAGATAGATGGGTTTGCCACTCCACAAGAATAGAAAAGGTAGCTTCCACAAAGAACTAAAGTCTTTGGGGGGCTGCTGGTGCCATCGTGGAGGGTGATTCATTGGTTGTTGTCAGATGAGGCAAAAGAAAAGTTTGGTCCCTTGACATTTGTGGCACATCATTCACGAAATTTGAGAGTTGGCACATGAGATGAATCTCTCTCTCACTCTCTCATTTTCCAACAAATCTAAATGAGCTTGCATATGGGTAGTAAAAGGGGGCAAGGCAGATGTACAAAGGGATCATTTACCCTTTTTAATTGTTTTCCTATTCTTGCTGATGTAATTCTCTTCCTTTTATTAAATACAAAGTTATTATTCGTCAAAAATTTAATAAATAATTGGATATACCATGCTAGCTAAATATACTGATGTAAGAGATTTTGAATGGATTAAACGAGGACTTGGGCATAAAGTTACAAAAAAGGTTAACAAAAAAAAATATGAATTAACGTTTATAAACCCTAAAATACAAGAAACATAAATATACAGGAGTAAATGCAGTTTTGACAACTCACAATAATAATGAAGTGCTACGAACAACAATTTCTTAGCAAGAGAATCATATACTCAAAGATGAATTGATATTTATTCGAATAAATTGAATATTGATTACCTTCAAGAACTTCAGCAGATACAAATGTGATGAGTGCTGAGCCAACATACTGTGGTACAGAATATGGGCTTATTATATGGAAGCTGAGGAGTATTCCTATGCATACCATTATTTCCGATGCCAGCAAAATTTGCCTGCAATCAGATCAACCAGAAATGTCATCAACTATTTGTGGCGGAAAACTAGACCCATATTGGAAGTACATCACGCTTGCAATTACATGCTCCATGTATTGCATATCAACCATAGGAGCGGAATTCACTGGTCTTATTAATTAAAATAACTTATCAAACTCAAAGCAACATATCTTCATTAGTATTTCAAATGCCATACATGAGAAATTAAGCAAGCAATGGCAAGCCTTTAATGTTGAAGCATTAAATGTTACTTTAGGTAGACCATTCAATGCACAAAATGCATAGGAGCTACTGGAATCTCTCATTATTTTCTATGCATGGTTTAACATGTCAGCCAGCATGGAACAATAATACCCATATCATTTCCTTATCAGCTGAACTCTGCACAATGACTCGGGGATACAAATATTTCCCATATCAGGAGTTCAGTCAAGACCATAGTGTTTGTTACTGACTTTACTGACCTAGGGATTTAGAAACATAGTACTAAAATAAAGACTTAAGAAGCACTTAGAGCAACAAGATAATGCTCAACTTACAGATACTATAAAATTGCTGAGGAGGTTTTTAGTTGAAGAGCCTCAGTAGCCTACAGCTACAAAAGGTTAGTAATTCTGCCATTCATTTTCTATTACTTCCATTTTTTGACTGTGATTCGTGCAAAAAAAAAAAAAGGCTTTTCTTACTCAAGATTGTTTTATGGTTCAGATTCTTTATAGAAACTTTGTAATTTACTTTTTCCCTTTTTTCTTCTTTTTTTCATGTTTTGTATAATTATATTACTAAAATCTGAAGTTTAATATCGATTATTTGATGGGCACTTCTATATGCATAGAGATACATGGCAACAACCAGATCCTTTGGATCTCCCCATTGGGATATGGCAGTGTTTGGCTCACCTTTGAAAAATATAAAGATTGTTCCTTTGTCCTTCCTAAGGATAGCCAATGGCCCAGAGTTTGCAGGAAGTGCAACCATCAAAATTGAAATCAACATTCCCTAGCTTGCCATTATACTTCCAAGTTATTTAATGTTCTTTGATACTGTTGTATTGGCATGTCCTCGTGCCAGGTCAGTACGAGTGTTTGACATAGATGATCACCACTTGGACACCTCACAAATACAATGGAAACTATTCCCCTCACAAATACATAAGTTTTCCGCCTCCTATTTGTCACATAAGGATGACTAGTATTATTAATGACATAAAAACTGTTTCTTCTGATTCTTGTGTTATTTCTTGGCATAGAAATGTAGCTGTACTTTACTTATACCTGTCATCAAACTATTGACCAACTAAATTGGTAATATTTCTGATAACTGCATCACTTCATTTTCATTAAATCTATTGACCCATTAGTGATTGTTCTGCCTGGCCATGCAAACTAACTCAGACTTCCTGAGTAAGTTCCATGGGGAAAGCTGTTTTTCAGACATTGGCAATAAGTGTTGACCCTAACATATTTTAAGACAGTAAAATCAGTAATCTCAATAAGAAATACATCAACATCCATCATGCCTCATTTTGAAAGTTTACCTGTCTTCAAACATGTTGCTAATGTAGCTCCCAACAACAGCATTTACAGGAAGAACTGTTAGCCCAAGACATGCAAGAAATATTGCAACCGAACTAGTTGACCAACTGAAGTAGTAAGCAGTAATGACACTAGATTCAGAAAGTAAAATCTCCATCGCATATTTGAGCATGAAATAAATCAATAACTGCACCTGCAAAAGAAAAATAGTAAAACGATTAATGTGCACAAGTATTTATGGGATCAATACTTCTTGTCTCCAATAAGTTTTGGCTTAAAAAGCTCTTCAGCTAATGACACTATGCTATTGCTTGTGTGCTAAAGAAGATAAATGCAGAAACTCATCTAAAGATTCCAAGTAAAAATGGATTTACAAAAAACTAAAAATGAATTAATTGTTGATGTCAAAGGACCAACAAAATTCCGGTGGTGGACACAAAATAACAGCATAATTCTCCAAGCATGCTCTTAAATATAATCACAACTGTCCTGGTTGCAAGATGGTCCACTTTCCATTAAAGGGAAAAATAGTTCCAATATACATCAGATGTCATATGAAATTTTCTTTAAAAGAATATATTTATTTGTGTTATTGGCATAATATTTTTCAAGCGCTAGATAAATGCCAGATTTGCATGTGATTTCTCCAAGCCCATTATAATTGATATTGAGTTGCGATATACATTCAAATTACCCCTATGCAATACCTAATTCACATGAGAACAATGAGAATAAAAATTGGTAGTACACAAATATCATAAAGTAAACCATGCCCTGCATGGAATGTTTAATGCCTCTTGAACCTGGGGAGTGACAGATTTATCATTCCAACCTTGCTTCTAAAGAATTAAAACTTGTCTTTCCTTGTCATCGTTGAGTAGACCAGCAACACTTCTCACATGGTTTAAATTATTTATCAAGAGATCATCTCTCCTACTAAGTGAAAATTCATTTATATGTCTCGTTCTTCATGGAAAAAGAGTAAAAGGAAATCTGTGTTAGAGTTCTACCATTCCTGTACCCATCAAAACTATTTGATCATGGATACCATAATAATGTAACTAGCTCCACTCTTGCGATTGGTCAATTTCTTCTGCATTTGATCATGAATGTCTACAACTTTCTTTGAATATATAGTGTCTAACTAAATCAGCTTTTGTGAATTCTACTTGGATTTGTTCAGGTATAGGGCTGCAGATGGTTCATGGATTTGAACAAGAATTAAGAATAAAAGTAATTTGACAGGCCAAAAAAGAAGAATGACAATTATGGTGCACTTACATGCCTATAAATTGGCTTTTCCAAGTTTACAATGATGAGTTACATTTACATGCCCTTGGTGTAACATGGAAAAGTTATTTAAGTTCAGATGAAACTTAATGAATTAGGCACCTTTACTGATGGCGTAAGTAAACGATATGCTGATGCAATTGAAGTTGCTGGTCTGCGCGATTCCTCGGAAGCTTCTTCACTACCATCATATTCTTGGTCACCATCTTCATCCTGTTGCTTCTCTTCTGAACTTAAAAGCAAAGGTTGTGCAAGACCATTTTCCAATGTGCCATTCTCTAATGGTCCTGTCATGACAAAACTATTAAATTGTAAATTTCCTTGAAACAACATGACATTTATATATATATACAAGGCACCTGCTCCAGAGGTTCAAAAATAAAAAGTAACTTCTGCCTATGGAAGCAAATGGGCTGGAGTCTGCCTGGCCCAGCCAGAGAACTTAACTGGTTTCATGTCCCACAATTCCACAACAAAAGGCAGGATGGCACTTACAGAAAGGGTAAAGGCCACTTAGGCCTTACAATTAAAATAAGGGCCAATTAGGCCTTTTCAGAAAAACCAAGGGACATCCCAGCTGTATCCTCTTTACCATTTACTCCTAAGGATGTAAATGGGAAGGATGAGGTTGGATCATGATCAAACAAGACCCAACTTGTTAAGGCCCGAGTCAGTCCCAACTCACCAGTCCAAAATGCACAACTGAAAATGACTTGGTTCCAATCCAGCAAGGAAATGGATCAGCTTGATCCACATTACAGCCCTAGAATAGAGAAAGGTCATAAACAGGGTTCAATTTAGGTCAGATCAGGGAGGAACAAGGGTCCTAACTTGACCCCACCCCAATGAATATTTATACCCAACAAGAGCTGGGTCTGATCCAATGCATCAGCAGATAGACCAAGCTTTGCAGCTCTATTAACTCATTAAAATAAGTAGCTAGACCAGTTAAGCTCAGCCTACTGGCATGGATATTCATGCCCACGCTAGCCTAGCGGGCCCCAGTCATGAAGTTTTTCCAGAATCCTCATCGAGATTAATAAAGAAATTTTTTCTGACAACTTTATGCACTCACTTTAACTGCTGGATGTGCTAGTAAGATGCCCAATGCTATATGGGGTTGCTATACATGTGAGCTGGTTGTGTGCTGCCTATACATGATGATTAGTATCAGCCACCCTTGGATTTACAAAAATATATGCAAGGTGTAAACAGCAAACACACACACATACCCACACATGCACAAGAGTAAGGCTGTGAATTGGGCTGGGCTGGTCCAAAGCCCAATTTGTTAGGCTTGAAATTTGGGTGGGCTGGGCAATGTTAACTGCAGTTTAGCCAAGTTCAGGCCCACGTTTTAGGACTGAAATAATATACAACATGAGCCTGGCCCAAACTCGGTTAGCACTTAGCTCAAACTAAGTTTAACTCAGTATGCATTCAGACCAAACTTTTCTGAACTTGGCCCCATGGGCTGTTCAGGCTAGCCAGAACTTGGTCAGATGTCTTCCCACTGGCGACTAAGTTCAGACCAGCCCGAAGTCCACTTTTTAAAATTGGGCTGAGTTTGGGGTGAGCTACTAAGGCTGAGTTCGGGCTTGAACCAAGTATGGGCTATCTGCTTCACTTCAGGTCGAGTTCGGGCTCACCTCGGTGATGTAGGAAACCAATTAAATTGGTCCTACAAGGTTAAGGTGACGGGGGTTCAAAAAAGAATCAAGAATGAGATTCTTGAAAGTTTCTTGATAAGAAAGTAGATGAAGATGAAAAAGATTTGATGCCGACAAATTTTCATATTCAATAAATCAAGAAAAGAATGATTCTTAATGAATCTTGAATCAAGAAATCAAAGACTAATCAGAAAATTAAAGAGGGGCAGCAAGATTTGGAAAGAATAAAGAAAAGAGAAAGAAAGAGGGAAGAAAGGGATATACAGGATGAGGAGAGAGAAGAGAGAGAAAGAAGTAAAACTTACCTCATGTAGAGGAAAGAGAAAGATGAGAGAGAAGGGGAGCCATGGCTACCACCCTTAAAAGCAATCCACAAGCTAAATTCTAACACCAAATCACCAAACTTTATTTCATTATTCAAAACTCATCATACTACTTGTAGGAGCCTAATTCTTAGGTCCTACATCACTCGGCCTGGCCCATCCTGGTCCAACTTACAGTCCTAAGGATAAGGAAAGAGAGAGAGAGAGAGATGACTCCAGCCACATCAAACAGTAGTTCCGCCATCCTCCTGTCAGTATACTCTAGTCTCAATGGGCAGAACAAGACAAGTAATGGCAATTGAATCCAAGGCTTCTGACCCAGAGGAAGTTCTTGGAAACAAATTTGCAAAGCTGCATATAATGGAGAAAATGAAGGACTTTGCTAAGTTCATCAAGCTTGATGCTCCCTGGTTAAAGGCAATAATTTGTCTTACAGGATATATGGACTGGACTATCCTTTGGTTATTTTAAATTGAAATTGCCAGCTTCTACCCTCTTCCTATCAGTTGTTGCTGATATTAGTCCTACATTCTCAATTGTAGCTGAGTTGTTACTCTCTTCTTCTACCGTTTCTCTGAGGTTTTCTCTTTTTTTGAAGAATAACTGATTTTGTTAAGAATAAAGAAAGATTACATAGAGTACAACAAATACAACATTAAGGATCAACACAAATAATCAGAGGATAAAGAACCAGAATAGAAACATGTAGGCCAATCCCTTTTTATTTATTTTATTAACATGCACAATAGAGGTTATTTGCTGCTTGGTGCATCTAAGAGTATCAATTTTGCTGTGTTTCATTTACGTCAGAATCTCTACACAATAAGTATCAATTTGATTGAGTTTATGCACGTTCGAATATTCTGTTGGGTGGAACTTTCTGGTAGAAGCAGTGGGATAGTGTGAACTGTTTTGGAGGATATAAACATATCACTTTTATTTGAGATTTGAAGACAAGTAGTGCACTTATAGAATAACCTACCTAGGATTTTATATTCAGATGACCAGACTAATTTCGTGGTTCAGATTCTACAAAATCATTTTGGACTTTGCTGATTATTGTGGTGGGTTCTAATTACATGTTAGGAGTGTACAATCTAAAGGAATCTGATTGTGCTTTAATGTGATCCCAGAACCCACAAGATTAAACAATCTCTTGAGATTCTCCTGCATCACTAATTGCCAAAAATTAATAAATATTACGTAGAAATCCCAACTCTTACCTTTTGTTACTGGATGTGTGATCTTTCCTCACATTGAGGAGGAGCTTCAGAAGATCAATAGCTCAGGAAGAGTGGGAATCACTCCCAGTAGACTGACCTTTCATAGGTGGTGGCCCACTGTATACACAACATCAGACTATCATCTGATCTCACAGTGTTGGATTGGAATGAAGGGTTACTTTTGAAAGTGGTTTTTTGAAGCTTTCAGGGAACTTTGAAGGGGTTCTGTGGATGATCCAAAATCACTGTGCTCCACAGGAAAAAAAATACTGGTTAGAGACTCTGGATAAGTGGATTGACAAAAATTCCCTCTCTCCCGCCCTTCTCCAGCTCCCACAGACCTCTAGTTGGCCTGATTCTGGGCCTCAACGGACCTGCACATGGGTTTCTTCTCATGAAACACCAAGTGTAAATCATTGGTATGTATTGTGAGTCTGTTAAATCCAGAATCCCTTTACATGATCTTCAATTCCATGAGTATTAGCAAGAATCAAGATTTATATATTTTAAAAAGCGCTCTTGGTTCTGGACTGAATTTTCCTTCCTTGATGATTGGTATTAGTATGAAAGATATACTACAAAGGTGATTTCATCAAGATCAGACAGATTTGAAGTCCTATGGTATGCTTATTCCCCCTACTTTGATGTTTCATCACATTGTGGATCATGACGTGGTTTTCTTAGGCTTAAAGGAATGTGTTCAAATTTTGCTCTAGAAATTCAGTTCTGTAAATAAATGCATACTTACATGATGAGAAATAGATGAATGTTGATATAACAATAAAATTCTGACAGTTGAAATATCAAGTTATATCATCCTCAGAATGCTGAAATGATGTAAAAATAAAATTCCAATAGTTCGAATATCAAGATATCATGTACACATCCTCAGAATGCTGAAATGATGTAAAAGTAAAATTCTAACAGTTTAAATATCAAGATATATGATGTACACATCCTTGGAATGCTGAAATGATGCAAAAATCAAAATCTGACACAGAAATAGCACAAAAGTCACTTTTCTGAAAACTACTAAACAACAAACTTATAAGATTCTTAAAATATTTTAAGATTAGGCCTGAAGAAAATTGTAAAATAAATATATAAAAGGATTCCTATAATATAGGAACTATTGATTGAACACCTGTACACAATTGCAACTAAAAACTTCTAAGACTCACCAATAACATGACACCTATCATAGAGTAGGGAACACACACACACACATACACAAAGAAGGCTTGGCAAAATTTTCACCTATGATAAAGGTAAATGTCAAATATTTTAAAAGCTAATCACTCAACAGCTAAGTTGATTACTAGAGATTAAAGAACCTAAAGCTTGAAGATTATAAAATGAATCATCGACACATACTTGCAGAACATGCATGGTCAAAATAGCATGAGATTCAAGATGACATACCGGCACCAGCTTCCTGTGGTTCATTGTTCTCTTGAGTCTCATGAGTAGGTTCTTTAAATGAAATCCACAACCACAGTAAATAGGTAAGCCATGCTAGAGCCATAACCCATCCTGGTAAAGTGTCTTCATTAAATGTAATTTTGTAAATTTTAAAATTAGTCTGAAGTAAACCAGCAAGAGCAGGACCACATGCCATCCCAAGAGCACTGGCACTAACAAAACCCGCAGAAGCCTGCATGCGTATTTTAATAGGTACACAATCACTGATATAACGCCGGTTAACAGCTCTTGCAGAACCGAATCTGAAATATTGATCAATGTAATTATGTTAAAATATATGTAAATATACATTGAAATACTAAACAATTCACTACAAGATAAAGATTAGCATACTAAAACCAATAGAACATAACTTCACATAAGGGCGAACAGCAAGAAATAACCACAAATAAGAAATTTGAATTAACACGAGAATCTCTTAATCATGTACCTTATTGCTTGAGAATCTCATATGAAGAAATAAAACAAGTTTTGCAGTAATATAGGCTTGTTAACGAGCCTAGCAAGCTGAGCTCGCTCATGTGTTCGACTCACTGTGAGTCAAGCCTGAGCTCAATTTTCCGGCTTGTGAACTGAGCTTGAACCACGCTAAGGTAGCTCAGCTTGTTTAGATACTTTATAATATTTATATAATTAAAATATGTAATATAGTAAGCATAAACTCCAAGCTTTATTCATAATTTAATATTTTAATCTTAATGTTTTGAGTTATGGGATTTGGATCATGGGCTCTGTGGGCAAACAATTCTGGGATTATAAACGCCCAATATTACAAGCTAGGCTTAAATGAGCCAAGCCTAGCAAATCCTTATTGAGCTGACCTGAGCCAAACCAAACATAAGCCCAGCCCACGTCTCATAAGTCAGAACCAAGCAGCACAAAGTTCCCATTTACACCCCACAGGATCAACATGACATAATTCCAATAGGAAAGGCCTACACAAGTTGGATGTTCCAAGGGCAGCTCTTGAAGTAACACCTAATACACTTGGAAAAACCAACTGGAATGCAATTGGAAGTGTTGTATATTGTAAGGGTATTGTAGACCCATACACTATGGTATATTAATAAAGATATACCAACGTATGAGTTTACCCTACTCATACGATTCATGCGTTAACATTCTCTCTCTCTCTCCTTCTCTTCTCTTCTCCTCTCTCCTTTCTTTCTTCTTTTTCTTCTTCTTCTCATATTACTTGCAGATCAATCAAGTTGGTATCAGAGCAAGTTTTGTTGTGAGTTCGAATCCCGGTCGAATTATTTTCTTGGATGTAGAGTTGTTTGCGTGTATACGCGTTGTGTGGACCCATGCCTAGCTCACTCCCAAGTGTATTCCCAAGAGAGAACAGTGTTCCTCCTAGGGGGTGTTAAAGTATATTAATTTGTGTATCTCCTAACACCTTAAGGTTTTGGGAGAGTTGGTTAATTTACTGTCAA
>JAOXJP010150834.1:0-13115 GCA_025762735.1 Platanus orientalis | reverse complement strand
TTCTGTGAGCACAGAATCTGTGCATAATGCATGTCAGGGGCTGAGAACACTCATTTCAGCATTGAAAAGTGATTTGCCTTTTTTGGGATGCGTGCTTATCACTTTTCAATGCTGATGTGAGAGATCAGATGCCTTTGAACATGAATTGTGCACATGCAACTAGTGGGAGAGGTAGCCAAAGTCGCCTAACAATGGAATGCTGCTAAGAGGATTTGACCCCTGCTCTCTCTCTCATGCTGTAGTCACCCATGATGGGGCATTGGCCTCTCAGCTTCTAAGTTTCCAAATGATTTACTGCCTCGTTTAGTTTTTTTTTCTTTCTTTTATTCTTATTTCTTTTCTTATAATAATACCGAAGCATCATCTATTCTATTTTTCTTTACAAAACCTTTTTATTTAATATTAAACTGTTTTAAGAAGTGAGAGCATTTTGTTCTTACCGTCTAAAATACTAACACAAGCATAGTTTAAAACGAACATACCAAAACGGCTCAACTAGAACCAGTCTCCATCTCCAGTTTAGATCAACCTAAAATAGTATCTACATTTGAATAGGAAAAAGTGGCCAGTTTTATGATGAATAGGATGTGTTGGGAAAGTGTCCATAATTCAACCGGAGATATAACCCAGATGACGATTCAGAGAAATACCTAAAAAAAACCCTAAATTTTCTCATATTTTCGACCCAATTTGGGATCTAACCCGATTTCTATGTTGAATAGGGTTTTTGGGTTTCTTGGGTTTTGTTCCATCACATTGTTCATTTTAATCTTTGTTTTCATTCATAGTGAAATCTCTATTGTTGTTCTTTGCCTGTGGGCATAGGCTTAAAGCCAAACCATGTAAATTGTCTCATGTTCTTTGTGTGACTGTTGTTTTCGCTATTTTCTTTCTTTTATTTTGTTGCATACAAATCCAAATCTAGCTTCCACACAATAACAATCATCAAAGCCCTAGGTTGATTGATTGTGGTTTTTTTTCAACATAGCAGCAAAGTACAAAATAAGGAAGTTTGAAAATAGAGTTTATATTATTCTTTTTTCAAACAATACATCTACGTACGATGCATAATCATGCCAGAATCATGCAAAAATTTGAATTTTCTTTCTTGAAACATATACATATAACAATCCATAAGGGTCTCCGAATTCTGAGCATTCTTTTCAAAACATAAGTACATAGCAACCCATAGAGGTCTCCAATATACAAAACATGCATATACAATATGACAACCCATAAGGGTCTTTGATATACAAAACATTTACAATATGGAAACCCATAAAGGTCTCCGATATACAAAACATATAAGATATGGCAACCCGTAAGGATCTCTTTTATTCAACCCATAAAGGTTCTCAGGAATCCACGAGGGGTCTCTGAATAACAACCCATATAGGGTTTCCACAACTAGGAAGGGTCTCCGAATAACAACCCACAAGAGGTCTCCATTGCTCACATATAGCCCTATGAGTTGGGCACCATTGTATTGTTCCCCAATAGTGTGGCTACATCATATGTAACATAAATTTGATCTGAAATCAAACATGCATCCATATACAATAATTTACATTCTGAATGATAAAATCTGATCAATTGATAAAACATATGTTCATCCAAAATAGCTATTATGAAGTTTATTTAAGATACATTCATATATCTAATCTCATAATTGAAGGCAAAATAAAAAATACAACATGAGATGCTTAACCCTCCTATAGAGCACATAAGAAATTATGGAATTTAGAAACATTTTCAATTCATATACAAGTATGGAATGAAGCATACTGACAAGATACTCCTAATATCATGTGGGAATTCATAGAAATAGATTTGTAAATTCTTCTTACAAAAGAACATAGGGGAATAAAACATATCTTATTCAACCAAAAACTTCCAACTATCCATAAAACACCCACTCAAAATGGGGATTTCTAAGATCCTAGTGAGGAAGCATAGAATCATTTGTAAATCAAAAGGTTAAGCAAAGATATAGGAGAATCTAGCAAGGAAAACTCAAAATCTTTGGAAATACATGGATTTTTAAGATCATAATAGTGAAAATATGTGCATACCTAGTATAACCACTTGGTTAAAACCTATAGAGTTTATACCATAAAACTTCAAATTGTAGGCTTAAAAATCATAGATCTAAGGTCCTAAGGGAAATAACATGTGTGCATCCTATATAATCACTTGCTTGCTCACTATCTCTCTTACTCTACAAATAATTAAAAAAAAAATCAAACTTCTCTTGTAAAATTAATCCCTTTTGCTTTATAGTTTTCTCCAAGAAATCCTCCAAAATTATTCTTTCCATAATATCCAAGATGTACAATACTTAGCACAGTGATATTTCACAAAAATTTATAGGAAAACTTAAAATTAAGATGAATCACTAAAGATTTTGGGTTCCATGGATTACCTTTCTTAAATTAGGGATTTTTTTTTCTCATCTTATAACTCTTCATCTTTCTCATATTTATTCTTTTCTTATGTTTTTAGGTCTAATGAGGGTAAACTTAAGGTCTTATCGCATCAAAATGGGGTCCCACACGAGTTTAGAGCTAACTCACATGCTAGCCAAAAGTTTTTTAAAAATTTTATGGAAATTTTGGTTTTTTCCGATCTTGACCAGTTTAACATTTTTCTCACCGGTCACGAATTTTTCCTGGTTAATCAAGCCATGGCTAGTATTTTCTATTTATGTGTTCTTGACTGATCAAAAGGTCTGACAGGTTGGGAAACTTCCCTGATTAATCAGTCCATGTATGATTCCTTCTTTGAGACCCTTTAAAGCTTTTGGATCAGTCAAGCACTTTTTTCTGACCTGTCAGGATCTGACATGTCAAGAAATTTCTTGATCTGTCAGAAATGTCAGATTTCCCCTATTTTTCTAAGTTTTGAGATTCTACTCAAACCCATTCACTTACCTTCTTTCTTGGTTCATTCCCATGACACAAAACCCTAAAAGAACTCATCATTTCACATATATTGGCATTCACATATCAATTCATTAGCATTCACATTTTAGCAAGTTGAAAAGTAATGCAGGTTGTTACACTCTTATAAAGATGTGGATATTTTTTTTTCTTCTTGTTCTCTCATTTCCAAGTTGCCTCTTCTTCGGAATGGTTGCGCCACATAACTTTCACAAATGGTATGAATTTATGTGCAACACTTGCTCCTTTCTGTCAAGAATCTTCAATGGCTATTCTTCATAGGTCAAATTCTCCTGAATTTGTTCTAGTACATATTTTAGCATGTGTGAAGGATCATGCATGTACTTTTGTAGAATTGATAAATGAAATACATTGTGAGCATGCAATAACTCAACAGGTAATGCCAAACTATAAGCCATAACACCCACTCTTTTCAAAACATCAAAAGATCCAATAAATCTGGGCTCCAACTTACCCTTCATTAGAGATACCTTTAGAAATACATGGTCTCCAACTTCAAATTATAAATCTCTTCTTCTCTTGTTAGCATAACTCTTTTGTCAACTCTGGGCTATCAAAAGTTAGTCACGGATTTATCGAACCTTCTTTGTAGTCACTTGAACCATTTTTGATCCAAACAACTTCTTCTCTTACTAACCTCTTCCTAGCAAATAGGTGATCTACTCCTTTCATATAGGGCTTCAAAACGAGCCATACATATGTTGGATTGATAACTATTGTTGTAAGAGAATTCTATCAATGATAAGTGGACATCCCAATTACCCTTTAGATCCAACACACAAGCTTTAAGTATATCCTCTAAGGTCTAAATAGTTTTCTCTGACTGACCATCTATTTGGAGATTAAAGGCGGTACTGAAATTCGGCATTTTCTCATGACTAGTTGAAGACTACGCCAAAAATTGAAATTATAATGGAAATATATATCCAAAACAATAATGATAGGCACTCTATGTAACTTCACAATCTTATTGACATATAGGTGAGTTGTGGGCATCGGGAAAAAACCGGGGGGGGGGAGGCAAGCACCTCTCCCAGATTCCCTTTTTGTCTCCAGTCCCTACTTTGCCAATTATGGAAACTCTAGTGTCTATTTGGGGTTTATTTAGGAAAAAAGATGGTTTACAAAGGTAGTGTTAAGGTTTGGTCACATGGCTGGTTAAAGTTAGGATTTTTGGGAGTCACCACCAATTCGGATTTTCCGATGGAGTTGGACATCGTCTTCTATTCTCGGAAAAAGAAATTCTATACCTTGAGATCTAAAGGGTTAACTCCTAATACTGGTCTGGTTCTCTAAAGAGTAGGGTAAGCTATTTTGTTGCGATTAGGGAAACTGTTAGGCACCCTAACCACCGACTTTTTTAAGATGACTTCTTGTAGCATGTATGTTATAAAGTGCCATAAAGTTCTATGCATGCTAGATGTAAGTTATTGATCAGGACCACCCCCATGGTGTGATCATTGCAATTGCACCTGAGACATAGTCTCAAACTTCCTACATACCCGATCTTATGTGGTTTGGTGTTCCTAAGGTTTTGTCAGGATCAAATTGCATGTAGTTTTTGGGGTTTATTATGTGCAATTGTTGGTTATCAAGTTTGTTTGAATGTGAGTGCTTAAGGGTAGGTTCATTTTAGGTTATTTGTACACTTACATAGTACTTTGTGTTACTGCAAAATGTGATCAAATTAGTGAAATGGGGGTTGGGACTAACCAATGTGAGTGTGTTTTAAAACCTAATTGGGCTATGGCCAAGTCCTAGGGTCTTTGAGTCACGAACTACTACGACATGACCCTAAAGTAGGGTGGAGACCATAAAAGGTTGAGAAAGCAAGTTGAAAGTTAGCGATTGGGTAGGGTGGCTCGACTTGACTGCATTGATGTAGCAGCCACAACATCGGCATTGTGCCCCAAGTAAAACTTAGGTATTAGATACACTTAGGATTTATAAGCATATAGTCAACCTCACTTGGACTGATTTCTTAAATTGGAAGGGGTACTTGAAATGATGGGTTCCTTAAGTTATGTCTATGGAATGAAATGGTTTAAAGATAACATGAAAAGAGTGATAAACAAGGACTAAGGAATGAAACTATGCTAGAAATAAAAGATGGATTTTGTTTGTCTTTCACAAGCTTGAAGCTTGAATTTCACTCTGATGTCTGAATTTTATAATTCTTGAATTTAATTCAAGGTAAAATTTAAGCATTAGTTGCTAGAAAAACCAACAACTGGCCTTAGATTTTGAACCCCTTTCTATGGGTTCCAATGATGTTAAAAGTTACAAATAGGTGCATAACCTCACTGTGGTCCATAATTTTTACCCTAAACCCAAAAGAAAATACAAAAAGAATGATAAAATGAAGAGCAAAATTTTATTCTATCACAGACCTGATGCCTAAAATTCATCCCAACGCTTGAAATTCCTCTTAATGCTTGAATTAACATTCAGGCATTGGGATGAAAACAGGGCACATAGAGATGTTTGGGCACAAGGATGGATTCCAAGGTGTCATTTAGCTTGTGTATAGGCTTCGAGAAAGTCAGGATTCACTGGGGTGGGTCCTAGATCCCAACACCTATATTTTCTAACAACGGCTAGATTTTAACAGATTAAAATTTAGTCATCCAACTTGGACAATACACACTCAAATGACCATATCTCTCTCCGCAAAACTCTAAATTAAGCGTGGTTGGTCAATTTGAAAAATTGAGAGAAAGATTTTTCCAACCATAAATTATAAGCATGGTTTTGGTTTAACACTTGAATTTGAATTGACACTTGAATTTTCTCCCAACACCTAAATTTTAATAGGTTAAAATTCAGGCGTCTAGCTTAGACAGTCCATACTCCAAAGGCCATCTCTTTCCACAAAACTCCAAATTAAGCGTGAGTAGTCAATTTAGAAAGCTGAGAGAAAGATATTTTCAACCATTTATTATGAGCATGGTTTTGGTTTGATGCCTAAGTATGAATTCAACGCCTAAAGTTCTGATGCCTAAATTTTAATTTGCATTAAAATTCAGGTGTCCAACATTGACAAGATTTTGACAACCTTGTCATAGCCATTTGGACCCCTTACCAGTGTTGGAAAATTCTTAAAAATTTTATGGAGGCAGGTGACCCTCTTAAGTATATTGTGTAAAAGAATCATAGGAAAATTCGAACTACAAAAATCATAAAAAATTCTGCATTACAGGTTGTAAAAGAAGGAACATAGAACAAGTTTTTAGGGCGGGCTTGGGGGGAATGTTCCAAGACCCAAACATACTCTGAAAATTATCAAATATTTATCATAGGTAGTCTTCCCTTCCAGGAGCATTCCATTAAAATTTGAGCCCATTTGGCTTGGTAGAAAAGTTAGAAAAAAATCTGGAGTAGCTAGAGGTCAAAGAAAAAGTACAGTAAAGACAGTTTTGTCTCTATTGTGTTACCCGAATTTAAAGCAATCTAAATAAAATATTTAAAACATTTAAACAGAATAATACATGAACTAAATAGCTCACTAAACCTAAGATAAGAAAGGGTTAGAGCTTACCTTACTTGGGCTTGTGGTTAGGGCTTGGACACTTAGGCTTTACTTCTTCTTTCTCTCTCTTGAATTTTTTTTGGCCCTAGTGTTCATGAAATTTGGGGTATTTGTAAGTTGGGATTGGCTGGGTTAAGGGCTTGGATTCAATCTTGGATATTGTGAGGTGGAGGGCTAAGATTGAATGGTGTGGGGAGCAAGTCTCCCCTCCCATTGGTTAGATCCAATTAAGGGTTGGGATTAGTTGTACTAGATCTAGGGCTGAATGGGGATTCTATAGGTATTTGAAATTCAGATTTCAATCCTAAGAGGGGTGTACAAGGGTGTATGGAATCAAGGATTAAGCATGTACCTTAGCCAAAAAGTACTCACGTTGATTGGTTGAAACCAATCAAAGGTTGAGAAGAGTTTTGCCAAATCTAGGGTTGCTCGGGGAGATCCATGGATTTTTTAAATTCAAGTAGAAGATCTTAGGGAGGGTACATGTGGTGTACAAGAAAAATCTCAATCCAAGAGTTAATTAAATAACCCTTAAGTATGAATGCATTAATGAGATAAAACCCTAAAGTCTTGGCTCTTTAATGTGCAATGATGATTTTTAGGGGAAAATGACCCCTTATTGTGTAATCCATTTTCTGCGGTTCCCGTGCTAGGAAACACACAAACTTAAATAACGTTTTTGAAGTCTCGGATGTTTTGATCGCAATGGATTAGTCAGAAACAAATTATGATAAGGGGAGGTGGGTGTAAACATGGTATTATTGACCTCAAAAGGCCTCAAGCAGTTATTGGAAAGGCAAGATGGTAAAATTGATTTTTGAAATCTTCATACAAAAGGTGACCCTTGTTTTTGTGAACTATAGGTTCAAATCACTCTAAATTATGATACCCGAGCAGGAAACCGCGCTCAAGATTCTGTTTTAGGTAAGTGGGGAAATCTTGATTGTAAATGCCCTTGGAATTACTAGATGGCCATTGGATTCCTAGGTAATCTTCGGGAGCTTTTCAAAGGGGGATCACTTAACAAGACAAAATGACTATAACTCACTGAAGAATTGTGGTATTAGGCTAGTAAACATCTTCCATTGCCCTGGTTTGGGAAAGAGTCTTTTAAAGATATGGGCAAAACTAAGAGAATGGTCTAGACCTTGCTGAATTTCAAGTTTGGAAGAGTTCTTGGGGGCATTCCACATGCCAAATATAGACAAAAGGTGTTTTGACTCAATTTGGACAAAAGTGAAGAGTAAGCTTGTAGGATTTTCCGAGGTAGTTTTGGTTAATGACCTTTTACAAGTATTGGAGTTGTTGAGAAATGGTCACTAACAGATTGAATTTTGGAGTTCTGGTGAATTCTTGGGGTTTAGTCGAATACATGATACTTGGCCTAAATGTACTACTCATTTTAAAATAATTGGGGGAATCTGAATAGATTGATCTTTCAAATGTTCTTATCCATCAGGGGTTTTTTGTAGGACTCGTCAATTTGGAGAGATGGCACCAATTGATCTAGATTTGGAAGTTCGAGGAACATTCTGGTCCTATAAAGGTGAAATGCAGCTAAAATTGTCTTTTCACTCTCTAGTGAAGATTTGAGATTTCAAATGCCCTTTTTTCTAGGAGACAACTAATTAAAGATAAGGCAAAAAATGAAAGATGGCCACTGACATCTCTGAATTCTGATACCAAATGAATCTTCGAGAGCTTTTTGAATGTCATTTTTCAGCCAGAGGTTACCAAAAATTGTGAAATTAGTTGTTACTAGTCTCGAAGGGGACCTACTCAGTAATAAGTTCCTTGAAGGTGGGAGAAAATAGGGTTTGCAAGATCTAACATGACACCATTCAGATAACAAGAGAAGCTTCAGGGATCTTTTGAGGATCTAAAGGTAAAATTTAAAGGCAAAAGGCTAAAATGATAATTTTTTTCCTACAAGGGAAAAAAGGGTAAAAATGATAATTCTTCACCTATGGTGCTTTACTATGGGAAGACTTATGAAGGCTAGAGAATTTAGAGGTAATGTGTGAAAATAACAATTCTTAGCTTTTGAAGGTAAAAGGGTAAAATGGTAATTTTTTTCGCCTGTGATGCTTCACTGTGGGAAAGTTGGAGAAATTAAAGATAATGTATTTAGAAGTCTTAAATGTGGACCCTCATAGCCCCATTGATGCTACTTGGAGAATCATGGTTTGACCAGAAGTGGTATATCTAGGATAATCTTTATGGTGTATTGCACATGGTATGATATGTGTGATGTTTTCTGCGATCAAAATATCTAGGGAAGATTTCATAAGAGATGCCTAACCTCCTAAAGTCCAGTTTGCTCTCCCTAAACTAGGGTTGCCTAGAATCTTGATGCCTAAGTGTTGCTTTAATGTTCTTTCATTCTATTAGATGACTAGAGTCAAAATTTAGGTACTGACATAAGCCAATTTATCTAGAGAATACAAAATTTTGATTGGCATAAAGTGGGCTCACTTGGTCAATCTATCTACAATTACTCATATGGCATTTAGTTCCCTAGAAGTATTCAACAAACTAACCACAAAATCTATAAAAATGTGTTTCCACTTCCATTCTAGAATATTGAGGGGTTGCAACTTTCCAAGCGGGTTTTTGATGTTCAGTCTTTATAAGCTAGCAGACTAAACATTTGGACAAAGTTATTAATTTTCCTCTTTATGTTGTTTCACCAATACACACCCTTGAGGTCTTGGAACATCTTAGTCCTGCCCAGATGCATAGTGTATGCAGATCCATGAGCTTCCTTCAAAATTTCCCTCTTTATGTCATAATCATTGGGGACACACAATTATTTTCCAAATTGTAACACACTATCTTCTTGAATTGAAAAGTCAGTTTGATCACATTTCTTCACTTCTTCTATAATCTTTACTAAGTGGGGGTCAACACCTTGAGCATTTTTCACTTTATCAATGATTGTAGGCTGCACTCTAAGTTGTGCAAGAAATATCTTTGACTCTTTCATTTGAAGTTCTACACTCATCTTCTTCAACTTTCCCAATTAGGAAGTTCTTCCAACAATCAAACAAGCCAACTACTTGATGATTTTCTACTTAATGAGTCAGCCAGAACTTTTGCTTTCCCTAGATGTTAAAGAATTGAGTAATCATAATCTTTTATCAACTTCATTCTTCTTCTTTGCTTCAAACTCAGTTCCTTCTGAGAGAAAGTGTATTTAAGGCTCTTATGGTTAATGTAGATCTCACAAGTTTCACCATACAAATAGTCTCTTTATATTTTTAGTGCAAGCACTACAACAACTATCATGTGGGGGGTAATTTTGTTCATAAGTTTAATGAGTTGTCTTAAAGCATAATCTATCACCTTCCCATTTTTTATTAGCACACAACCCAAACCTTTTCGTGTAGCATTACAATAGACCAAAAATCCTTCTAAACCTATAGGTAAAGTGAGGACCGTGATAGAAACTAGCAAATCCTTCAACTCATAAAAACTCTTCTCATATTCATTGCTCCATTGGGACATATCATGCTTTTGGGTCAGTTTGGCTAAAGGTCCCGTTATGCATGAGAATCCTTCAACGAATCTTTTATAATAGCTATAAGACTTAAGAAACTACACATCTCTGATACATTAATCTATCTAGGCCAATCAACCATAGCTTTCATCTTCTTTAGATCCACATAGATCCCATTTTTAGGTAGTACATGGCCTAAAAACATTACTGTCCTACCAAAATTCATAGTTATTGAACTTTGCATATAACTTTTTTCCTCTTAAAGTCTACAATGAGATCCTTAAATGTTCTTCATCCTCCTCTGAACTTTTAGAATATACAAGTATGTCATCAATGAACACTATCATGAATTTGTCTAAATGAGGTTTGAACTCTCGGTTCATCAAGTCTATGAAGGCATCAGGGGTATTTGTTAAACCAAACGGCATCACCAAAAACTCATAGTGTTAGTAGCAGGTATGCAACATGGTTTTAGGTATATCTTCCTTTTTAATCTTTAATTGATGTAACCTGATTTAAGGTCGATCTTTGAAAAGACCCTTGACCCTTACAATTGATCAAATAAATCATCAATCCTAGGTAATGGATACTTGTTTTTACAGTCACCTTGTTCAACTATCTATAGTCAATACATAATCTCATTGAATCATCATTCTTCTTCATGAAGAGCACTGAGCACCCTAAGGTGATACACTCAGGTGAATAAAGCCCATGTCTAACAGTTATTGCAACTACATCTTGAGCTCCTTCAATTCAATAGGTGTCATTCAATATGGACTCATAAGGATAGATGAATTTCTAGGGGTTAAATCAACAATAAACTCTATCTCCTTATCAGGTGGCAATCCATGAAGATCTTTTGGAAACACTTCTATAAAGTCCATAATAATAATAAGGATATCTTCAACTCGTGTCCCTTCCTTCTCATTATCTACCACATATGATAGATAACCTTGTCATCCCTTCTAAACCGACTCACTTGCTTGAATGGAAGAGATCACATTTGGAAATGAGTCATTCTTAATTCCCTAAAACAAGAACTTCGGTTAGCTTGGTATACTAAATACAACTTCCTTAGAATAACAATGTATAGTAGCATGATACGCCACAAACCAATCCATTCCCAATATTACATGAAAATCTTTCATCTCTAAAAGAATTAAATCCACCACTAACTCTTTATCCCTAACATTAAGCACACAAGACTTACACACAGGTTTAATTAGCATAAATTTACCATAAAAGAGTAGAAATAGATGGCACAAAATCTAAAGGTTTAAGCATAAAAAAGTGTATTTCACATATTCATAGGATATACAAGAATGAGTAGATCTCGGATCGATAAGAACTTATGTAATATGAGAAAATAAAAGGAGGGTACCTATGACCACAAATTTGGATGCCTCGGCATCCTTCTCAATAATAGTGTAGACATGTCCCTAGACTTTGGGTCTTTACTTCCCATCAGCATTCTTAGTCTCCTGTTCATTCTTTCAAGTGTGGCAATCCGTAATCATGTGGCCCACTTGTCCACATTTGTAGCATGCCCCCGATTCACAATAACATACACCTCTTTGCAATCTTCCACATTTCTAACATGGGTCGGTGGTTGTCTGCTAGGGTGCCTTGCTCTCTTTTCCCTCTATAGTCTACTTCTTGAACATTCTAACATCATTATCCTTCATCTTATTAGGCCCTCCTTGGGTGTGTCACTTCTTTCCTTGGTCTTGAAATCTTTGGAATTCTTCATGTAACACCCCACATATATATGTTTTGCACACACTTAGAGTGATTTCAATGCATATGTATTGAACTATAAAATTATACAAATTTATAGATACACCAATAAAAATTTAGTGGAAAAATTATATTTCATTGTAAAGGCACTGAAGTCTAGTTTCCAATGCAACAAACGACCAATAAATCAGAGTCTGAATAAAGAAGTTATGAGAGTTTGAGTGCATGACACACAAAATAAAAAAAATGGTAAATTCGAGCCCAATCCCGATCGATTAGGAGATGCCCAATCAATCTTGCTAGGGGATCCCGATTGAGTAGGGGAGTCCTAATCGATCAGCCCTAGGTAGCCCGATCGATTGGGCACCTCCCGATCAATTAACCCTGTCCGGTTCGATTTTGGAAAGTTACAAAAATTAGACTCTCCTTCTAGGGGTTTTCTAAATTGTTTAGAACTCTTTTGAGTCTATAAATTGGATTGATCACAACCTAAATCATCATAAAAGCTTAGAAATGAATCAAACAGAAAGAGGAAGGGAAAATAAACAAAAAGCTTGGTTTTACAAGGGATTTTAGGTTTTTTGAAGAACTTAAAGCTTAAGAATGAATTTATAAGTGAAGAGGTAAGAAAATTGATAAAATTTGTTTTGTTTTCAATACTCCTAGGTTCTTAGAGGTGTGTCATAATCTCTTTTTTCAAAGGATTGTTATTGTTTTGCTTCAGTTTTGAATTGTTTAGGTTCTTAGAACTCATGTTTTGCAAATAATAACCTTGTTTGAAAATATCTATAAGATATGCTTTGTTTTCATTCTCTTAGACCCATAGTGTAACACCCCGCACCATGACATACATATTACTGTGTACGTGTCACACTTAAAATGCTAACACATGTCACATAAGTTTTGTACACACATATGACCACTTAAATGCACATGTGCTGATCTGAATATTGACACAACTTTATAAAGGCACCAACAAAAATATAAAAAGAATATGTGAGTGAAATTTATACCTTTGGATAGGCATGGAAGTCTAGAGTCCTATGCAATAAACGACGAGCAAAAAAGACACAAAAAAAAGTTAAAGACAATTTACTAAGAAAAAAAAAAGGTCAAGGACATGACAGGTTCTGAAGTTATCCCTGATAAATGACACAACTTCATAGATAAATCTATATATCATAGGAATCACCTTACAAATAGTATTTGCTTAGAAATATCTATGAGTTTATTTTCCAATGCGATAAACAGTGAGTGAATTGAAGTTTTCTAGAAGAAGTTATGACGATTTTCTCAAAAAGTGTTTATATCGTCTGGTATGGTATGAATTAGTAGATTTTGAGGTAACTTTAAAAATACACCAATAAAAATATAGAACTAATTAGATATC
>JAOXJP010150823.1:0-13115 GCA_025762735.1 Platanus orientalis | reverse complement strand
CATCACTTTGGGTTTTATTGATATTCTTGGCTATTATTCTACATCAACTTTGGTATCATCTCTATTGTGTTGCATCACTCTCACTAAGAGATATCAAACCCTTGGAATCTCTCTACTAGGGAAGCTGATCCAGGTTTGGAGCTCCAGCCATGAGCAAGAAAGCCTTAATAACTCTTGTTTGATAGGCCTGGGTTCAAAACTCGTCTTCACCTACTAATAAATTAACCACTAATGTTTACCTATAAAAAAAAAGCATCAATCAAATACAAGTGAGTTACCTTATCTAATAATGAAAACCATACCTTTTGACCAAATTCCAAAAAGACCCTAAAACAATAACTCTAATGACTTCTATGTCCCATTCTAATTAAAACAAAATAATGACTAAATAACATACAAAACAGTAAATAAATTCCTAAAAAAAAGTATGTCACACGACCCCATCAAAATCTCTAAGTGGTCCCCCCATGGGCTGATGTATATGGGCCCCATATGCCACAAACTACTTGAACCATAAGGAAGGGCTCCTCTTTCTCCTATACTGGTACACTTTAGTAGGTTTGTCAAGATCTTTGATGTCCTTGTTAGAATTGAATTGAAAAAGATGGATTTTTTCACCTTTCTCCTTTTTATTTTCTTATTATGTATGGAAAATTGGCTGTTCCCCTCTGCTCTCTGGTCGTTTTCATGTGTGCAAGATTGGCCCTTCCTCTCTGCTTAGTGGTTGTTTTCATGTCTGCAAGTTAGGAGTCCAAACCTGCACCAACAAAAATGCACAGAAAAAAAAGGCCGTTAAAACACATTGCAAAAAGGCAGTCCCTATACTCTAGCATAAGCTAGACTTTATGTTGCTAACAATTGTGGTGCTATTTGTGTAATGGGAAAAATGTTATTGTTCTTTGCCTATTTTCCTTTTTCACGTTTTTGTTTGCTTATGCCGTTGTTATTTGTTTGCCAGGACTATGATGTGCTTGACTACAATGACAAAGTGGTGGATGGTTTCTATGATGTATACGGGCTCTCCACTGATCCTGCAAGCCAAGGAAAAATTCCTTCACTTGCACATCTTCAAAAGAACCTTGGGGATCCTGGCTTTGAAGTTGTTATAGTTAATCGGGCAATCGACCCTGCTCTACAAGAGTTGGAGCAAGTTGCACACTGTATTTCACTAGACTGCCCTGCTACTGAGGTTGGTCTTTTGGTACAGAGGCTTGCTGACCTGGTTACAGAGCACATGGGTGGGCCAGTAAGGGATGCTAATATCATGCGGGCAAGGTGGATGGAAATAAGTACAGAGTTACGGAGTTCTCTTCACGCTAATGTGTTACCTATTGGGTCCTTAAATACTGGTCTATCACGTCACCGTGCTTTGCTTTTCAAGGTGAGGCCCTACATAATCATTTCTGAATGGAGTTCTCTAGATAACATTTGTCTATTTTTGCCTGGTAACTTAATTTTATGAGAGATATATATTTTTTATTCTCAAACTTTTTAAGCTTAGACGTGGTTTCTTAAAAACTATCATTTTTAGATTGTTTTCCGGTCCAAGCACCATAGATCTTTCAGTCTGGGATGCATAATCATTTTGGTTTAATTTGTGGTGCTTGAAGCTTGTCTCATGTTGAATGAGTCCATGGTTTTGGAACTCATTAGCTGCATCAATAACCTATATTTTTAATGTTTCCCGTCATTATAAGTTGAACCTTGTCACTAGTATCTCATGCGTATGTTTAAATTGTAATTGCACAAAATGTTTTCACTTCTTATGAGAATATGAAACTGCCTTCAATATATGTAATTCGGTCTATTTTCCCTGAATGCAGGTATTAGCAGACAATGTTGGAATACCTTGTAGACTGGTTAAAGGAAGTCATTACACTGGCATTGATGATGATGCTGTCAACATAATAAAATTGGAGAATGAAAGGTTATTACTTGTAGTTTGGAGTTCTTTGGTTTTTGGTCTCATCTATCCATCTATTTGTTATGTTAAAAAGCACTTAGTGGGAGAAACAATCAGATTTCTTCTCTTATAAAAGAATATTAATTTCTTTTCATTACATGTTCCTTTGTTCATTTCAAATTGAAATTCTTCTGTCTAGATGCTTCCATTTAGAGAAGTTATTTTCTTGCATCCATATGGTTTTGATGGTTGAATTTAATTCATTTTGTTGGTTTTATTGCTAAGAATTACATATGGGTTTATTTCTTTGCTGCAGGCTACGTAAAATATAATATGTAGATAACAAAATGTACACTTTTTTTCAGCTTTTTTTTTTAGTTGATAAAATGGACCCCCAAACAAGAGAAAGAAAGGTGCCCACTGAGAGCAATAGTTAGTGAAGTTTACAATAGTTTTGACTGGGTTGGGTTGGAGTGAGGCCTGTCTGCTTTTAATCTGATGCAAAATGAATGTACTATTCCATCACCTAGTATAAATGTCCATCGTTGACCTAGATCACTCACTTATAGATTGCCACCAAGATGGACACATTTTTACGACCAATTTGTGCCTCTTTAGATGCAAGTTCCTCTTTTTTTTTTTTCAACCCATCTCCAAGTTTTCCTGAATGATATCCAAGAAGTTGTGTGATGCGGAATGATACCTAGGTTTAGGTTTAGGGATGGGGTTCACAAAGGGTACTCAAAGAACCAGAGTAATGGACTGTAATGGAGTATAAAAGTGGCTGAAGTATGCAAAAATAAGTGACAAAATACTGCTGTAAAATTCTGGGCAGCAAAAGTACTTCACAAAGTATAAAATTCCAAGAAAATAGGCTATCCTTGGGGTCCAACAATGAGCTTAGCTGCTCTAGTTTAAATATTTATCAATCCCACACTGAGATATTGTTGAAATAGGAACAAAATAATAGCCAACTATCCCAAAACCCTGATCTGTCCAAGCACTGCTACAGTAGCCGATTTCTAGATAAACCCAAAGAAGTGAACACCAAATAAATTGTAGTCAAGCTTTGAATAAACTGTACTTACCTCTTAAAGACTACCCAAAGACCTCTCAAAAAGTGCAGGATTCTTCCCAGGTGCTTACTCCAAAATATAAAAAAATTACACAAAAAGTGCTGATTCACTGTGTGCTGCGAGCCCTTGTTATAGCCTTTCTTTATTTAATAGGGAGAGGATGAAAGAGAGAGGGAACACCTCCTATTGGGTCACCCATGGGTTGTTTACACCCTTGTGTAGTGATTTAGTCAATGGTGTAGGGATTAAAGAAGGGTGATGAAGAGACGCAATGGAGGTTTGTGAAAAAAAATTGTAGAAAATCTGATGGAAAAAAAAAGAAAAGAAAAGTGATGATGAGAAGCAATAGTGGTTAGATGAGAACTGTGAAAAATCTGAAGAAGGAGAAGGGTATTGGAAGAGAAGAAGAAGGAAGATTGAAGAAGAAGAAAAAGGATTTCAGGGAAGGAGAGCACAACCCACTTGTGGGTATTAAAAAGAACAATTTCTTATTCCCAAAACTGCTGCAAGTTGTTACAAGGGTAGGGTTATAAACCCTTTTAAAATAATTTGTAAAAAAGTCCAAAAAATACCCCTCTAAAGATATTCAAAAAATACCCCTCTAATGATGGTCAAAGCGGAAGCAGTGGGCCTGGTGCAAGCCTTTGTTCCGAATGGAGTTGGTCATTTCATTCTATTCATTCAGTTCGCTGATGATTCTCTTTTCATGATGAAAGAGGAGATGGATTGTGTGGAAAATCTGAGGTGCATCTTGCTAATTATGGAGACGGCTAATGGGCTGAAAGTGAATTGGAGTAAATTAATGTTAAGAGTCCAGTTGGGTTTGTCTCCAATGCCGAGACGCTGGCTGAAGTCTGTAAGTGTGAGCTGGTTCCTCTACCTATCCCTTGTCTTGGACCGCCGTTGGGTGCTAAACCATCACCTTTGGATATGTGGTATCCAGTGATCAAGAGAATGGAAAGAAAGCTTTCTTGTTGGAAAGGGAAATACCTCTTAAAAGGGGGCAAACTAGTCATTCTCAAGAGCGTTTTAGCAAGTGTCCCAATTTATTTTCTATCTCTCTTTCATGTGCTTATGTCTGTCATCAAGCATCTTGAGAGGATTTAGAGGGATTTTTTGTGGGGTTCCAACCAAGATGGAAGAAAGATTCATTAGGTTGGTTGGAAGGATGTGTGCAACCTGCTCTCCCAGGGAGACTTAAGCATCAAATCCATTAAGATATCTAATAGAGCATTGCTTAATAAGTGGTTGTGGAGGTTCGAGAATGAAAGAAGTGCCTTGTGGTGCAGGTTAGTGGCGGCTAAATATGGGGAGGACCACTATAGGTGGAAGAACAGAGAGCTGGAGGGTGCTACGGGTTGCAGCCTTTGGAAGGACTTATGTAAAGGAGAAGACACTTTTTTCAAGTATACCAGATTCAAGATAAATAATGGAGAGCGCGTAAGTTTTTGGTAGGATTGGTGGTGTGGCAGGGAATCTCTTGCAACTTAGTTTCCAACGTGCTATGGCTTTGCCGAATGCAAATGGGGGACGGTCAAAGAGCATATGATTAGAACCCGAAGATTTTGTTCTTGGAATATTCAATCGAGAAGAAACTTTCTTTTTTTGGTAGAGAGTAAGGTAGAATTTTATAAATAACCTGAGCCGATATAGCATGAGAAATGCTTAGAAAAGGCAAACCTAGGCTAAACAACAAAGGCCTAGGCCAACTACTCTATGCAAGACATCCAATCATAAATCCATACAGTAAATGGTGGGGTCTCCCTAGAGTGAGCTATGAATAACCATCCGTAGATTCTGGCAAGGATATCATCAATGATTTTTTGAGGCTCCTTTGAGGCGCCTTCAAATACGCGCCTATTACGCTCCTCCCAAATAGTCCAACATATAGCTGCCAACAACAACATCCGCATCTCCCTTTTTTTGCTCCTCTTCAAGTCTAGATGTTGGGAAGACCAACAATGAAGGAGAGCTTTGATCGATCTAGGCTGAACCCAATATGTCCCTAAATTCCGAATGAAGTAGTTCCAAATCAAACTCACCCAAGCACAATGCAAGAAAGAATGATCAACTGATTCCTCATTGTCCTTACACAAGCAAAACCAATTAGGAAGGATCAATCCTCTCTTAATTAGGTTGACAATTGTTGGAACCCTATTCCACCAAAGCTCCTACAAAAAGAAAGATGTCTTGGTCTGGATATGTGGATTCCACACACTTTCCACAGGGAACGTATCCCCTATAGATGGGGTGAGGGCCTTATACATCGTTCTAACCGAAAAGCCTTTTTCCTCATCCAATGCCCAAGTCATCTCATCAGGCATCTCCCTCTCCCCAAGGCAATAGTTTTCCAACACCATCAACAGCCTCCCCATCTCCTCTATCTCCCAATCATTTAAACATCTTCTTGGTTGGATGTTCCATGAGCAAAACACCCTTGATCTAATCATGTGATCCTTCACTGTGCCCCATTTATTCTTCGCCAGACTATAACAAGATGGGAAAAGACTAGCTAATGTCTTTCCTTTACACCAAGGATTGTGCCAAAAACTAACTCTCACCATTGTTGACCTTGAAACGGACCAAAGGAATAAAACTATTTATTCCTTTAGATATATTCATCCACACTCCACACCCCACACCCCCTTGCCCCTTCTGGAAAGCCACTAACCCATTCATGCATCCCCTCCCCATATTTGGAAGCCACAACCCTTCTCCAAGCAGCATTTTTCTCTACGCCAAATCTCCATAACCATTTATTGAGGAGAGCTCTATTAGTAATTCACAAAGGACGAATTCCCAATCCTCTATTCACCAAAGGTTTGCATATGTCCTTCCAACTGATCCAATGAATCTTCCTTTTCTCCTTGGAAGAACCTCACAAAAAATCCCTCATTAGCCTCTCCATCTGATTGAGTATTGATTTAGGAGCTTGGAATAATGAAAGAAAATATATTGGCAAGCTTGCAAGCACATTCTTGACTATGATCAATTTTCCTCATTTTGAAAGGTACAACGCTTTCCACCTATCAAGTCTTCTACCCAATCTCTCTATAATCGGGCGCCAAATGGTTGAAGAATTGGACTGCGCACCAAGTGGGAGGCCAAGATAAGTAATCGGTAAAGATTCCACCTCGCATTCTAACACTGCTGCCAAACTCTCAATATTGGACACATTTCCCACTAGACTTAAGGTGGATTTACTCCAATTAACCTTTAAACCTGCTGCCGTTTCCATTATCAACAACATACATATCAAATTTTGCAAACTTTCCATGTCCGCTTTCACCATGAAAAGAGAATCATCCGCAAATTGTCTGGTGGACCTTTTGGAAAGTTATACTCTTGGGGATATGGACTCAAATGATGAGATGATCTGGGTTCTAAATGAAGAGAATAGGTTTTTGGTCAAATCCATGTTTGATGGGCTGATATCTTTTTCTTCAATGTCCTTCTCGGGTTAGTGTGTTTGGCACCTGTAAATCCAGATTAAAGTCTCATTTCTGCTACGAGAATTGTGGTGGAACATAGCCCTGGCAATTGATAATCTCATTAAAAGAGGTATATACATTCCCAATTGGTGTTGCTTATGCAGGGAGGAAGCAGCATCTCCTAACCACTTATTCATTCCATGCCTGTGGGTCCAGTCCATTTGGAATCATTTTCTATTCCGCTATGGAGTAGCGTGGGTTCAGCTGGGAACTGTGAAGAACCTTCTTCAATGCTGGCCGAGTCAAGGGATTGCTGCCTCGAGGAGCTTGAGGAGACAAATGTGGTTGATGGTGCCTGTAGCCCTTTGTTGGGCTATTTGGGAGGAGAGAAACAACAGAACTTTTAACAACAAATGGAAGGAGGCCTGTGCTATCCTCGATGCAACACTCTCACGAATCTATAACTGGTTGTTTGTAGGTCAAAGGAGGCCCCCCATTTCAGTTCACGGATATATGACTTGGACTCTCATATCTTGCATTGTTAGCTTGTAATCTTTTGGCTATTTGAGTTCTTGGTTGACTAGTTGCTTTGCTCCCCTCAAACATCGCTCTGCTTGTTTGTGCTTAATCTTTTTTAATAAAATTACCTTACCTTTAAAAAAAAAAAAAGGTATCACACGACCAACACTTATTAAACCCCAAATTGACTTGAAAACAACTTACATAAAGTACTAAAGTACCCTCTAAACATTACTACTCACTAACCCATAAATCTATGGCTGTAAAAGCCTTATTACATGCTGAAAACTAAATAAAAAAACCCCTAAAACAGTCCCTACCAAGGACATCTGCCCCCTTTCTTCTTTTCCTGATTAAACTTGGACTTGGGTTTCCAAAGGGGATAATTTTTCTCCAAATATTGTAGAGTTGCTGCATCATCGTATCTGTACTTGGGCATATGTGATTATGTCCTAGTAAAAAAAAAAAATAAATAATTGAAGCATGTTTGTTATTTTCAGATATTATGACAGCTCTTGCCTACATGGCGGATCTTGTGTCATTTGAATAAAATTTAGTAGTGAAGATCATGTCCTTCAAAAACTTGTATACAGTCAACTCCCATATATGTCTGGGAAATAGTTGCATATCTACTATTCCACTTTTATGTGGTGTCAGTTGGGAATTCAGTTTGTTCAGCCATTTTTGCTCACTATTTTCTTTGTTTTGATAGGGCTGCATGCAGGCCAGGCCTGCCAGCCAGAGACCGGCCATACTGGCCCAAAAAACTGATGTGATAGGATTGGACCAAGCCTCGGCCAGTTGGTTCTCCAGCCCTGAATTTAAGCCCGGGCTTAAGCATGGGCCATGCTTGGGCTAACCTTGGCCTGGCCCAAGGCCTGATGCGTATATGGTTTTTTTTTCTCTTTAAATTTTTTAGTTTTGTAATGAAAGAAGATTTAAGTTGGGGTGTGCTCAAGACTTGGCCTGGCCTGCTCTGCCCAAGCCTGTAAAACATAACAATGGGCCCTGGCCTGGCCTGGTCCAGGCAACACTCCTATTCTTTGTCCACTATCTTCTCCAGAAAATTATGGTTCTTTGTGCAAGATTTTTCTCTTTCTTTATTTCTAGAAAATTTCTTATTTATTTTATGATTTCTATTACTATTACTATTATTACTGCTATTTCTATTACTATTATTATTTGTCTGGCAAGTTTGATGCAGCTAGAGTTTGAGGTTATCCCTTTCTAGTAAGGGGGACATCCTCATTAGTGTAGCAACAAAAAACCAAGCCTGTCATTGTGCAGCTTTAGTATCTTCTAGCCATTTCTTCTTCGTATTTTTTTCCCCTCATTTGGTCGGAAAGTGTAGTTCAGAGGTAGTTTAACCTGGTCCAACTGAAGGATGGTCTCTGTGTTTGTTCAAACCAGAATCATACTAAGTTTTGTTAATGTTGAATGTTTGATACTGACCTTATGAAACTCAGTGCAATTTATTCATTTCATAGGTTTTGGCACTTTCATTTGAGCGAAGAATCCTTCAATGCTTAATACTGAACTTCATAACCTCTTTGGTTCTTAGTCTAAGTTTCTGGTTGTTACTGCAGTCCCTTATTTTCTGGAACTAATATTTATTTTTCTGCTTCCAGGGAATTTTTAGTTGATCTCATGGCAGAACCAGGGACACTTATACCAGCTGATATTCTGAGTGCAAAAGATATTTCCTTCAATTCCTATAATTCAAGATTAAGCAAAACCCCAATTTTCTGGACAGCCAATGATATGGGAGCTGGTGACTCAAAAACGGAGCCATCACATGGTGAATCTGAAGGTGGTAATGGAAAATCTATCCTTGACAATATGACACCCTTAGATAGAAATTCGAGTTGTCAAAAGACAGAATCAGTTCCTTATTTCTCTACTGCTAGTAGTGGAGAGCTGCCTATAGATGTTGGCAACAGTTATGCTGGAAATTCCAAGGGCATGCTTCCTGCTAATCAGTCACATCATTTATCATCTTTGGCGGTTGCAACTTCTTCACAGAATAAGGGGAATCCTGGAAGCCTTTTAGTTGGTGATAGTGTGAAGGAGCATCTTAATGTAGTGCCACATTCTCAAGATACGGAGGACTCTCAAAACCTTTTTGCAGATCTTAATCCATTTCAAATGATAGAATCTAGCAAAATTGTGCAGAATAAATCTGCAGTGAATAAAGTTAATGATTTCCAGAGGCGGAGAGAGAACATTGCTTCAGGTCCCGGAAGACCCCCTTTGCCATTGATGTGGAAGAATCGTTCTACCTGCAATGAGGTCCCTAGGACTAAGCAGTATGAATTCGTGGACGGACTCTTTCCAAGGAATAATCGAGAAGCAAAAGATTATAATGCATCGTCGTTGGCTTCCTCCAGTTATGCTACTTCAGAAAAAGTCTATCCTGAAATTTCTAAAGTTGATACTACCAAGGACTCTGGCATTTCTTATTCTGCCAGTACAAGTAATTTTGATGGGGATTCCTCTAGTGGTGGCAATTCGGTGTTGGCATCAAGCACAAATCAATATAACAAGTTTCCTTCTGATCAGAGTGTCAGTCAAAAGGACAGACCCCTCACATCAGTTCAATCTACAGAGAAAAAATATCAGGAAGAATATCATCATAGAAATGGCGAGGTTTTGCAATATAATATAGTGAATGAGACAAATGAAAGAGGAAATGTTATTGGTATGCATGATCAAAGAAAGTGCACTCATGACAGATTTATGGGCACTAATTTGAAAATGAAGGGTCCAGAAAATTCTAGCTGTTCAGTTGATACCCGGCCAAGTAGGTTCCCAATGCCAGATGATGTAGCCGAATGTGAAATCCCATGGGAAGACCTTATTATTGGTGAAAGGATTGGACTTGGTAATACTTTTCAACTGGGCTAAAGTTTTCTATTACTTTGATAATCTGTTTTGTATATTCTTTAATGGATTTTTATTTCTTTTCTCATTTTGAACCAGTAAAAGAACGGTTAGTTGCGTCCAACTGGACTGCAGTTTTGTATGTGCAGGATAATCTGTTCTGGGTTATTGTTGTCGCTTGGCACTATATTTTTTTAAAACTGTTTACTTTCTTGTATGACAAGTTTTCATTTCCTTTTTCCTTGTAATTATTTCTCATCTTTCTAACTCTGAGAGAGTGGTAAGTCTCTTTAGCCAGAGTTGAACAGTGTTTCTCATTCTGGTGCTGGTGTCCTATTTCTTTCTTTCAGCCCTTACATTCCATTTTTTCCCTTGTCCTTTTTTCTTTTTTAAGGGGGGTGGGGTTTTGTTTCCACTTGTGCTTTATAGTGTGCCCTTGCTCTTGTGAAATGTACTAACTACTCTTATTGAATAGGATCATATGGAGAGGTGTACCATGCTGATTGGAATGGCACTGTGAGTTCTTCTTTTTATTTTTTTCTTTTCAATTTATGGGATGTGGAATAAATTTCTCTGGATCTTCTAATTAAGAAAAAGGGACTAGGTCTCGCCAAAAGAAAGGGCTAGGTAGGAGAGAAGGCAAACAATAAACATGGTTTTTATGAAGTACCTCTTTTGCTTATGTGTCTTCTCTGTTCTGTCTGGAAATGAGTTCTCTTATGATTATTTGGTTCTTCAATTATGTGATACTTCTTTAAAAGCTTATATTTGGCTAATTGTTTAAAAAAAATCCTCTACTTTTGACTAGGAAAATATGGTTTAGTTAATCTAACAGATCCTAGCCAAGTAAGAGACATGAAAAAAGAAATTATGTTCTGATGTATCTGTTGCTGAAGTGATTTTTCTTCATTGCCTGTGAAAGATCTCATCCTATCAATGGTTGGTTTTGCATTATTGGTTATTTTTTAATATTTCTATAATCATTCTTTCCCTTTTTAATTAGGCAAGCTGTAAGTGTCAGTTAATTCAAACAATAATAATCTACTAGCTCATTATGTTTAAAGATGATACAGTGTTGGACATCTATTCTCTATTTAGATTTAATGGTAAATATTCTCAAGTTTAGGACTCAGGTATCACTGTAAATTGTGGTACTAGCCCGCTAAACACATTATTGTCCTTGTTGTAGATGGTGGTAGTCAAGGTTCAAAATTTCAATTTTGATGAATTTTTCGGCTTGAAGGTTTTTGGAAAATTGCCCTAGAATGTTTCAAAATACTGGAAAATTTATGAAAATTTCGATGTGAACTGCTATGAAAATTTCAATCTATGTTGAGCATGATTATACACTCACGACTCAAATAACTATATAAAGCATTTAATTTATGTACAAATAAATCATATAAATAAACTTTTTTTATAGATAAATGACTACCAAACATGTCAAATTGGACGATTACTTCACCTAATTCATCTTAAATTAGTCATTTTGTAAAAAAACTTTATATAACAAAGATACAATTGTTTTCGTAGCACAAATCTAATTTATGCACATACATACCAAAAAAAAATCAACTATATAAATATATGTTTTATCATTTTTAAAAGGAAATCATTTTAATCATTTTATAAACACAAATTAAACAATATTGTTTATTGGAAAGGTTTTAAGTGAAGTTATTATTTTTGATCTAGAATCAACAAATCGAAAATCATAGCAAACAATAGATTTAAGATGGGTATAGCTCATACATAATAAATCCTGGTGAAAGCATTGATATCAGCAAAACTTTGCCAAAATTTCGTCAATGTTTCGTTAATATTGACATAGTTTCGGTGACATTTCGATGAAAATTTTGGAATTTTTGTATTCCCCTTGTAGTTCATTCTGCTAACCCTTGAAGTGGGTAAATTTTGACAAAATTTCGAGAAATTTTGAACCATGGTGGTAGTTCATATGTGGTGTTTTTTTTAATATTGATCCAAAATATTAGAAGATGACCCCAAATTGGGGAAACAAAAAATTCTTTGATTTGCGAATCAGTAATGTTCTGAAATACATCGATTTGTTGCTCCTCCCAAATGTGTTCGTAGTGATTCTCCACTGACTAGGAGATTGAGGAAATGGGGCGTTTGATGGATATCCTAGAAAGGTATCAGGTGGGAGATCCGGATAAGGAGGATGAAGTAATTTGGCTAAGGGATGAAGATAGAGGCTTTTCGGTCAAATCCACATATGAGACTCTCAGTATTCAGAAGCTAGAGTCTTCCCCTAGGATCTGTGCTTGGAATCCTTTGATTCAGTTGAAAGTCCCCTGCTTTGTGTGGAAGTTGTGGTGGGATTGTGTCCCAACTATGGTTAACTTGATTAGAAGGGGCATGATAGGGCCGAATTGGTGTTGCTTGTGCATGTTGGCTGGGGAGCCTTTTGGGCATTTGTTCTTTCACTGCCCATGGGTGAGCTAGTTTTGGAATTATTTTTGCACCCGGTTTGGGGTGGAGTGGATTCATCCAGAGTCCTTCCACCAGTTCCTAGGATGTTGGCCATTCTAGAAAAGCAATAAGTGGAGCAATTTGGGCCAACATATGTGGTTCTTGGTGCCTGTAGCTATTTGGTGGTCAATTTGGGAGGAAAGGAATAGAAGGCTCTTTGATGGAAGCTCGAATCAGTCTTGCAAGGTTCTGGATGCTACCCTCTCTAGGTTGTATGACTGGATGTATGGTTCTTCCACGGGGGGTCGTCCTTGTTATGAGACTCGGATCTTTGACTGGGACAGATCCATCTTCCTTTTTTTCTAGTTTTTTGTATTTCCTAGCATAGATTATACTAGGTGTATTGCTCTGTTTGCGGTTTGTTAATAAATTACCTTACTTCAAAAGAAAAAAAGAAAAAAAGAAGATTATGTCTTCTGTGTATACAAAAGCTGTTCAGTTTGACATTGTAACTACCTTATCTTCCATCAGCACCCAATATAATGGGTTATATCCTGGATTATCTACATAAAGGAAAAGAAGTGGGTTTATGATAAAATTTAGAAGTGGTCCTGAGTCCAGCTTCCTCAGAAGTTTCGCATACCCATATGCAAGCAAGTCAAAAGCCATTTTTTTTTTTACATTCATAGTGACTATCATGACATCTGTGTTCTTTTTTTGCATTGGTTATGGATGAAAAAGAGGAGGTCACGTGGTGTATGTTGTTTGCATATGACATAATTTTGATTGACAAGACTAGAGAGAGAGAGAGAGAGAGAGAGAGAGAGAGAGAGAGAGAGAGAGAGAGAGAGAGAGAGAGAGAGAGAGAAAAAA
>JAOXJP010150812.1:0-13115 GCA_025762735.1 Platanus orientalis | reverse complement strand
GTGATGAATTAATTTCGGCTTGTGAAGACCATGTTGTAACATTTTCTCCGTCACAATTCCTGAACCCAATGGCTTGGAGCTACAAAAAAATAAAGAAGATCTACTCTTTATCTCTTTACAAAAAAATAAAGAAGATCTACTCTTATCAGAAAACCAAATTAAGAACAGCCTGAGGTCTCTTCCAATATACGCCTCAGTCCCCACAAAGATCTCTAACCAATTAGAAACAAGAACTGAGTGTTTTTATACACTTATAGCCTGTTTGGCAGCCACCTGTAATGTAATCATTTCATTTGAGTCTCTCAAGGCATTTGTAGCCACGAGGTGATGGTTTCTAATGACATCATTCGAATTTGTACTAATTTGTTAACTACAATTAGAAATGAAGTCATCATAGGCTTATCTATAAAATGAAATGACTTGTGCTATCAAACACAAATTGATGCAAATCTGAATGAATTCATTACAAACCATCCCATCGTGGCTTTAACAGTCTTAGAAAACTCAAATGAAATGATTACATTACATGTGGCCACCAAACGCAACTTTAATGGGTTGATATGGTTTGACTCAAATAAACTGATGATAGATAGATTTGTGATGAAGTGCTGAAACTTAGGTATCACTCATACACCTTTGAGTAAGCATAAAAGGTTCCAAGACGAGAGATGAAAGGGAAAACAAAAGGAGAATTCTCATCCAAATTGATGTAGGTTACGATCATACCTCCCCTAATACTAATCTAGTGAATATGAGAAAAAAGACACTCTTATCTGGTTAATTGGTATGTGTGACAACCTTATATGGATTGTTGTGTTGGTTGGAAACTATCAAACACTAATTTGTCAATTATTTTTCAAAACCACAACCCTCACGGTACATTGTTCTGATTGTCGCTTGTTCTGAATAGCTTACATATAAGTGCACAGCATGGGAGAACCGAAACTTAGGCCTTGGCTATTGACTCATTTGGATGATCCCATTATTTGATCTGTTGCATTCTACTAGATGGTCAAAATACCTCCAAAGATATCTAAAAATGACATTGATTGGCTTGTAATCATTCAAATCAGGTATACATTTTAGCAAGGGCCACCCACAATCGAGGCTCCAAATTCTACACGTGCACCACCATTTTAGGGAAAGACTCAGCAAATATCGTAGAATTTCTAGCTACGTATACAACAAGGTACATACACAGAAATTAAACTTGAAACTTAGGAAAGCAGAGCCTTACGATCATGCAATGAACCAGATCAAAAAACTCAAGACAGGAAATCTACTGAAGTCTTCTTTACCTATTATTCAGACACTGTACAGTATTCTGGATACAGTCAAGTAAGAGCCGTGTAACCTAGGGTTTTTACTGTGAACACTGTTCTCAACATGGAAACATTTGGGTGATTCAGAGATGATCAAAGTGTGAATCCAAATCCTCTTGAATGTTGTCCTCAACAATCATTGGAAAAACAGGGATTGCCATGTATCTTACCAGAAGTACAAGAACACTTTTTTCCGTTATTCCTTTGTCTATAGAAATATTGTAGCAATAGATAGCTGTTTTGTATAGCCTGTGCATGTTTCCTTGCGTCGAACCCCCCCATTTCTCAGTGCCATCAATGGCATTTTACCACAAGGAATATACAATGGATCCCGCTGGTTAATCTCATCGCAAGCACATTGAGTAATGGACTCAATGACCTATTAAGTTTACAAAGTACTCAATCTGAGGGAGCCCACAGGACGGGAAAAAGCCTTAAATAGTCACATTACCATGGATATGCAAACCCACGAAAAAGAGTAACCAACTTGCCTGGCAATGGTGTCTTCCGGTTGGTTATTGCTTGAAACTGGAGCCACCAACTTTGCCTGACAATATTGGCTTCTCCTTGAAACTGGTACTTAGCACAGTCTCTGAGTTGCTCGATTGGCTTTCGGCATACCCAGGTCTCATCCAGATTTTCACGTGTCCTTCCCGGCAGACGGTGAGAACTGACTCTTGAGTAAATAGCAAGCCAGATAAGGGTTCCACATGCACGCGATGGGACACTAGAGGGGAGAGCTTTGGCACATCTCGCATACTTGGAGCAGGTTGGAGAGTACCCACAGGGCAAATGCTGTCCCAATGAGATGACTGGCTTCCAGTGCTCAATGTGGGTGACCCACCAGGTGGGCCTCGGCGCAGCGGCACCACAAGTTCATCCATTACCAAGTCCCACAGAAGCAACTGCGTGTCCTGCTTACAAATAGATACAAACATTAATGGATAATGCATTACCAAACAGAATCCATGACAACAATCAGATATATAATGAAGGGACAAACAAATACAATTGAACTGTCAGCTAGACATGATTGACTGTGTGAGATAAATTAATTTAACAGCTATCCTCTGATAAATTAGAAGACAAGGACATTAGAAACAGGAGAGAGAGAGAGAGAGAGAGAGAGAGAGAGTCAAAATGTCACAATAAAACAGGGCAAACAGGCCTGGCTGTACAGCATTAGCTATGTTCAAGAAAAAAGTCCCCAAAGATTTCCTCTTTACAAGCTTCATGATTTTCCCTATCAAGCCTGTCTAGGCTCAGTTCCATCCTTATTTCTAAATTTCTAATTAGTTCTAATATACAAAAATACAAGTTACTAATGCCTAATTTGACTTGAAATTACAAATGGAAATGGCTAAAAGCTTCCCTTCTAAAGAACCTTACAAGAATTTCCCCAAATTAGACCAATAAATTTTAACCTAAGCTAAAACCCTTCTGTGAAATCCACCTACTTAAGTCCTAGGTCAAGTAAAAGGAAACTTCATAACTACACACACACACACATATATATAACAACTGACAACAAGGATCCAATTCAACCCAAAACTACCCAAAAACTCAAGAATGGGGGTCCCGGACCTGACCCCTCCAATCCCAGCCCCATGATGCCCCTCAATCCAAGCCTAAAAACTCCACCTTCTGTGTAGCTACACCCTATTCACCCCTCTTCCTTTATAGTGACAGGAAAACCAACTCCTTAAGCTATTCTTCGCTTTGGTGTATGTTCTATATGCTGGCTCTCCATGATCCTGAAAACCTTTTGACCTATGACCAAAAAATAAAAATAAAAATTCTGAAAAGATTTTAAAATCCAGCCATATAAATGCACCATCGTTGTATAAGCAATTTCAAGTTTTGTACACTGTTGGACACCCTTGGTAGATTTTACCAATTTTCTGATCCCTTGACCTTTAGGGTTGAAAGCAAATCCAACACCCAACCACTACGCTAAAGGAAGGTTGGTGGACATAACGGTTGGAAGTGAAGTTTTTTTTTAATAAGTAATCACTGCTTTATTTATAATAAAAAATAAAAAAAAGAAAGAAAAAAGGCCAAAGAAGGAACAAATGCAATACAAGAGCAAAAACAGAATACAAATCACAGAAAAACAGAACCAAGGACACTCATCTAGGAAAAGCAATCCCTTTGTAACCAAAGATGACCCACACCTCATTTGGCAAGCCTGTCTGCTTCAGTGTTCAACTGCCTTGGCACATGAGAAAATGAGGCTTTCATCATAGAAGTGGAAGTGAACATAAATTCAATTAATTTGCAGATTTTGCATCAGGGATTGTGGGTGAATTCATGGGCTTTGATGACCAATTTATTTTTTTGGCAGATAATTGTTAAAGAAATAAAATAGTGCAATGGAAAGCCTGGTCCCAAAACCCCCAACATATAGCGAGTACAATAAACCCTATTCACAGATATTGGCTAACTCATCTACATTCAATGGAATAAGATGATCATTGAGGATGTGATGAATCTGAGCTCTCTAACGAGATGAGTCAACCTCCAAGGACCTCTCCCTCCGGGGAAAATTCAATAGCCAAATATTCCCCCACCCCCAAATCCACCTACAATCAGTGGGAAAAAAATTAGGTGAGAACGAATCTTCTGAGAACTGTGAAAACGGCATCAGGGTGCGGACACATCAGCGCCAAAAAGTAATAAATACTTCCCAAAACGTGTAAATCACTTTTCGGTACTGATGCGTCAGCCCCTCTGGTGCCGTTTGCACAGTTCTCGCAAGATTCGCTTGCACATAATCCGAGCCCCAATCAGTGTGGTAGCTCTTAGAGGTGATGCCAGCCTAAGACCGCCTAAGACCAAACACAAAAATTCGGTCATCTCTAACCGTCTCTGTCCTCAATCAGGCCAGAATTACAGACCCTCTGCTGTCTCGAGATACTGCCTCAATGCCTGATGTACCTTAATTCCTCAAGGAGGCATCCATCAAAGTTTAATTTGATGGTGTGCCCATCTGAAGGAGTCCATGGTCTACAAATCTATACTGACCAAGGTGATGACTTATGACTAATCCACATGATGGTACTAATAGGTTTGCCTTGGAAAGTGTCTACAGTTGAAGCCCAGTGTGACTCTAACAATGATCATGTCAATCACCTCTTGGGAGGTCCATCCCTATCTGGTTACACTCATAATTCCTTTCCTCCTAAATACACCAAAGTCCATCCACCATTACAAATCACTACAAGAGCTTGCCTCTTTTGCCAAAAAATCAAGTGCCAGCTCCACAGAAGATCGAAAAAATATGACTTGGTAGAACCCCATTTAGGCTGAATAGTCTTAAGGAAGTGGCCCCAAACTCAGAGCAGAGCTGCAATGAATGAAAAAGGGGTTGATTGATTCCCCTTATCCCATGCACATTGAATACACATTGAGAAAAGGTACTAGTCCTTCCAACACCTCTGAATCATGTCACAGGTCTTTAACTTCTTACAAGCTACCCCCACCCAAAATCATTGTATTTGGGGGTCCTAATGTCTCTGAATCTTGTCACAGGTATTTAACTTCTCACAAGCTACCCCCATCCAAAATTGTTGTGATTGGAAGGGGCTATAATTTTCCAAACAACTTTATGATTAACAGGAGTATAGGAAGTCTCACCAGAGCAAAGGACTAGAAAAAAAGAATTTTCAGAAAAACTCACCATTGGGATCTAAGAAACACTACTAAGAATCTTCACTCTTTGGACATATAAATTCCTCCTTAAGAGACTGAAAAGAAACTAACTTCCCCCACCTCCCCATTTCAACCCCTAATGTTATGTCAATCCTGATGGGATGGAAGAGACAATCTGCATGGTCATGATCAAGATAAACACGTAGAACTCAACAAACTCTCCCCACCAGGTATCCTAATCCCTATCTCCCCTACATACATCAGATCAGATGAATTGGAGAAGGATTCTGCTGATAGTCTAATATGGGAAAGCTAGAGTGACTAAATTTGCCAGGCCAGAATCCGACATTTTGGTGAGAACCATCGCCTCAATCACTATGTGCCACAAAATCATTGGTTCCTTGGTATATCTCCAAAGGCACTTGTAAAGAAGTATGACATTTCTCTCCGATAACCTGCCAATGCCCAACCTACACTCCACTTTGAACTACACATTGTACTCCACTTTACCAGGTTATCTTTTTTGCAGTTCCCTAACTCCCACGAAAAATTCTCTAATAATCTGTTCAGTTCACTTAATGATCTTCATCAGCGCCTTGAAAACCAAGATGTGATAGACTGATATGTTGGAAATTGTGAACTTTACCAATGTGATCCTGTCTTCCAAAGAAATAGTTCTTTTACATGTCATCAACTTTTTTGAGAAATATGCTTCCACAAGATCCCAAAACTCCAATAACCTTGGGTGGCCATCAAGGGGAAGAACTGGGTATTTCTTGAGCCACTCTTCTACCTCACAACCTAAGATTTTTGCATATCTTTTGATTTCCTCCTCTCCAATAATAATTCTTGCCATGCTACTTTTGTCAAGAATTATTGTCAGTCTCATTAACCTCTCAAAGCTTTCAAGGAATCCTCTTTGAGTTGAGGAGGTAGTTTTCCTGAGCCACACAAAATACAATTATGTCATCTACAAATAGATAATGGGGATGCTTCCACTCCCTCCCTTTCGAAGGTAAATCCTCTAACTGGGCCCAAGTTCTTAGCTTTAATGTGTACCCTGCTAAGAAGACAACCAACAATTGTAAACAAATATGGAGATTATGTGATCTAGTATGCATGTCAAGAAATTAAAAAAATCCACAAGTCAACAATCTCAAACAATTCAGCACCATAAATTGAATTCCTATTCTATCAATTGTTTTGAAAGAAACAGTAAAGAATATTAAATGAAGACTTAACTATTGCAGAGCAAATTGAGAGCCAAATAAAACAGTGAAAATGAAAGACTAAATATGCATAATTAAAGAACATTAGCTGGCAAAAAGATTAGGACAACAAATTAAGTTGGAAAATCTACTAAAAATAAATATAAGAGATGCAACTGATAAAAGTAAACGACTGGACAACAAACACAATGTTCAAACAGTGGATTAAATAGGGATATGACAAGCTATGGGAATAGGGTAGGCAAAGACATCAGTAACAATCACAACAAGTAGGGATAGAAAGCACCTTAAATATATTCAGATGCCCAGGTTGATGATCTTCTTGATGGGGCATGATGATACCAATAGACAGCCAACACAAGCAATCAAAATTTGGTTAAAAACTTCTCTGATTTTAGATCTCCAACCTGACCGATGTATTACATATACCTATAAATTGATTTTCTTTAACCAAAAAACAATAAAGAATCAATCATGTGCACAACCACAGATTTATAGGGATATAACCCTATATAAGAATGAAGTTCCGAACTAAAACACTTGCTGAAAATCTTGAAATAACAATAGGTTGATCCCCTTATAAAACTCTTTGAACCTTGTTGAAGTAGCAAACTGGCCGATTGATGTTTCCCCAAGAATCTTAGGTTGGACAACCAAAACAATACAGAACTACTCCTTGAGTATACAGCTGACCAAAGGTGTAATACCTCCTTTAACAATGATCACAATATGTGATTACACTACGGTGCTGATATGGGTAAACCTGGGCAGCTCTTACTCTGTCTGACTGATACAAGGGTTGGTATTGGATTTTGACAACCCAAAGTTTAAGGGAGGTGATTCACTGACCTACCGCAGGTATGCAGGGTCTGAACCCTTTACAAAATAAACTCAAAAGGGGTGTTAAAGGGTTGCTGGATCAATTTTCTAGGGCTTTGGCTGAGTTTTGTGAACAAATCTTTATGAATTTCCCAGGTGGATTCTAAAGGGAAGCAAGTTGTATGGCTGTAGAGAGGCTGTTTTGTTGAAAGAAAGGTGGGAGATAGCAAAGCAGGTTGTCCGTATGGTGTAGTAGTGACATGGGAGTGAAGGGAAGTGATTTGAGGTGTTCCTTGATTGTTCTACAGGTTAGGGTTTATAGCGATTTTACCAGTTTAATGGGAACATCAGGGTGGGAGGATAAAGAAAGGGGTTCTTTTTATAAAAGAGTAAAGGGGAGAGGGTCTCCAAGGGGGCGGTTGGGTTATGGGAGCAAGGGAATCAGGTTAGGCTAGGTTTCTTGGGGTTATGGCAATTTTCTGGTTTTCTGAGCTTTGTGCAGATTATGGTTAACAGTGAGATGGTGGAAGAGATGGATTGTGAGATGGAAAGCAAGGGCTGGGTGAGGGGGTGTACAGATGAGGTGGAGAATGCTTAGGGAAGTATGTGGATGCAAAGAAGAGATGGAGTGGGACTGTGGTAGCTGTGGGGATTCAAAAAACCAGAAAAAAATGGGGAAGAAGAAGAAGAAGATAATGGATAGACATACTTGAGGAAATCACCAACCTCGAAACAAGGAAAATCACCAACCTTTGTTCTCTTGTAGGCACACCAAGAGAAATCTCCAACACACATCAGCAGCAGCAAGGAAAAAAGCTTGAGAGAGAGCTTCACGATTTTTCTTCTTCTTTTTTTCCTTTAAAAACTAGGGTTGTACGAACCCTCGTCTTTTATTTATAGGAAATAAAATTCAAATTACAAAAAAGGTTCATATTCCAACTAAAAGAAAGAAACACAACCTAAACTAAAACTCCCTCCTCGTGTACCCTTATGGTACTCGACCAGCACAAAATCCCAAAATTTTGATTTTTGCACATAAGTCCCTATAAATCTGAAAATTACAAATAAGCCCCTACACAGGAAAAAAAAAAGTGAAGGCATAAAATAAAGCTATAAAATCAGTAAATAAAGCTCTAAAACATGAAATCAAATAAAGTCACATGTCATCTGCTAATGATGTCCACATGTGGACCCACCCACATGAACAAGTGAGCCCCGCATGCTTCGAAAAATGTATCAGGCTCAAATCAGCTCTGAATTGCATCCCAAGTGAAGCGACAGACTCCAAACAATCTCTGGTCCATGTAAACACATTGGGGGTCCCTGGTCCATGTAAAGACTTTGGAAAACTCTCCTCCGACGCTGGTACACTCTAAGCTTGCAACGTGGTAAGATGTCTTCATTACCATGGGTCTCTTTGCGCAAAATAATCCATTTTGGGAAGCATTAATCATGATGGATAACAAACAGAAGACAGCAACCCCATGTCCATCTCCTCCACAGGAGACCAATACCTTTTCTTTCAATTACATAATCCAGATATGTCAAAGCTCAAATTGTCATTGGCCTCTAGTCCACCTTGCAAACAATCCCTCTTACCAAATGACCTCATTTCCTCCATGCACTCATCAGCTATTAAGATTTCATCTAGTATCCATCTCTACTAAGAAAAAAGCTTCTTGAGTTGGAGAAATGACATCTAATTCTCTTGGATAGAACCTTGACCATAATTTTGTAGACACTCGCAACTTGACTTCTAGGTTTGAAATCCTTAAGATATTAAGAACATCACTCTTGAGAATAAGGATAATTAATGTTACGTTCATGCTCTTGTTGACCACCCTTCTTTCATAAAACTATGTTTGATGTTGTCTATAACCACCTCTTAGCACTCATTGGAAAAACCCGAGGTATATCCAGTCATTCATGGCACTTTAACTCTATCCATTTCCTGAATCCTGAATGGCTATCCCTATCTCCTCTTCTTCGAATCTCCTCTCTAACCATTAGATCCACTCAAGTGGAATGCTATCTCACTCCAACCCCTCCAATTCCCTGCCAGGACTAGAAGTCGAGTAGAGATTCTTAAATACAAAACCATCCACTTCCAATTTTCATATTTCATTTTTCTCTCCTATTTTTTACATCATGTGGAAAAATCTGACATTCCCATCAAAATCCTTAATCCATTTGTAGCAAGATTTTTGTCACCAATGTACAACATCAGTCTTTAGGATCAAATCAAACTCACTCTTCAATACACACCTTTCTCCTCTTCCAAAAAATTTTCCGTTCTTCAATTTTGTCAAGGTAATCCAACCATTTCAGGACCCTACCAATTGATTCCCTCAAAACCTCACCATTCCACATCTTTAAGTTAGCTTCATGCCCACTGTCAGGATGCATCTTATATTTTGGGATGAGGAATCGGTGAATCATATTTTCATCCACGGTCAAATGGTTAGGAAATTTTGGTTATTCTTTCTCGCTCATCTCCAGGTTTCTTGGGTCTTCCTGCAGTCTTTACCGTATTACAGAATAGGGGGTTTCTAGTCTTGGGGGTTGTTTTTCAATGATGTGGAGGCTCCTTCTGGGGGTTATTTGTTGGGCTAATTGGAAGGAAATGAACTTTCAAATTGGTATCAAAGCTAATTGGGGGACCGAGTTGTAGTAGAAGATTTGGTCCCTTATTAGATGATCGAGATCGACTCAAATGTGAGCATTGTGGTTGGTCTAAACATACTAAGGACCAGTATTGGGATCTACATAGACGCCCACATGACTTACCTCCACATCAGTTTTAGTGAGGTGGGTCTAGTAGGGGTAGAAGAGGTGGTAGATTTGGAGGCAGCAGACCCAATGCTCATTTTGTAGCATCCACCTCTTTAAACTTGCACCTACAGCTCCTACACCCTCCATTCCATGATGTGGGGCTGCCAAGGGATTGGGCCTTGCAAGAACTAATCAAGACTAAAGGCAATTCAAGAAACAAGAATGAATCAAGAAGATTAATCAACATCGATTTTTTTTTAGTTCTTGGGTAAGAATTTAATAGGCTGAGTAGACGAAAGGGGAAATGTGTGGGGAATGAAAATCAAAAAGGTTTGATATAAGACCAAGGGCAACAAGTGAACAAGGGGCTGTTATAGCAGCTCAGACAGAGACTAACATGAGTGCAACGCATGTAGGTTTAAGGCTGAAAGAAAAAGGGTTTAAAGGGTCTGAAATCCTGGGATTCATAAAGGAACTGATGGGCTTAGGTTTAGGGGTTTCAATAGCTAAATAATAGGGTTAACGATAGGGCTTTAGCCCTAGGCCACAATGTTAGATCTGGGTTCGGGTACATCCGTACATGGGAGTGTCACAGGTTTAAAGAAGAGGGGTTTATGGTGTTAAAACAGAATCGGTTCTGTTCCTAAGGGTGCGGCAGGGGAGCAGGTGGTTCTCTTTAGGTTTTTTTCTTGAAGAAAACAAAGGGAAAAGGTTAGATAAGGTAGCCGCAGGTTTTAAGAATCAAAGGGGTTGATTTAGGTGGTGGAAAGAATAGATCTTTGGTTTCTTGAAGGAAAAGTATGGAAGAAGGTAGGGTTGAGTCTGATTCAGATTTTAATCCAAGAACACTAATCAAAATTGAATATTGAATTTTAGTGGTGGTTCTTTAATTAAAATATAATTTCAGTGAATAAAATTAAAGAACCTAGAAAGAAATCAGCAAAAAGATCGATTAGAAACAAGAAAGAAGTAAGAGAGAAAGAAAAGAGATATGTCGTGAGAGAGAGAGAGAGAGAGAGTACCTGTCCAATTCGTGGACTCCACAAAAAACCAATTCTTTATTTCAATATCCAAAATCTGATTACAAACCTAACAACCCATTCTATTTATACTTGACTTCACAAGACTCCTAACACAACTTGGACTCCTAAACTAAGGCTGTCGACCAGCCCTTTTAATTCCTAAACAAACTTTAAATAAAACTCCTAATTTACATCTAAGATCGTGGCAGATACTTTATAACAACCTAACCAATAATTTTCCTTTTCCAAGGCCTTTAAAGCCTAGTTACATTGAAAAGAAATCCCTAAATAAAATCCAGAAACAACCCTAAAATAGAATAAAACCTTAAAATAATTGAAACCTTATGAGGATAACCCTAAGGCTTCTTAATCCATCCACAATGTCTCAATTTGTTTCCAGGGCCCTTTTCCAGTCAGTTTGGGCTTAGGCCTCCAAAGATGGTAGGCCCTTTCTAACCAAGATAGGGTTGCTGGCTCACTCCATCTGATGGCAGTTTATCTCGGGAGGAGATTGAGGCCGTCCGTCGGTTTGTTTCTCAGTTTGAGACTCGTTCAACAATCCTTACCTCGTCATTTGTGGTTTCAGCCTCAAGTACATTTGCATCAGACTTATCTATGTTTGTTTCCACTTCCAAGGATTTCTGGATCATTGATTCGGGGGCCTCTCACCACATGACCGGTATGTCTTCCCTCTTTACATCCTATCATGCTAGTTCTGGGAAAGATAAGATATGTATTGCTGATGACTATTACTAATCTATTGTTGGGCATAGCAATATACCTGTCACTTCCATTTTATTGTTTCATCTGTCCTTCATGTACCCAACTTTACCTTAAATTTATCGTCCATTAACCATCTCACCAAAAGTATTAACTGCAATGTTACTTTCTTTCCTTATTGTTTGTTTCAGGACTTGGAGACGAAGACAACTACTGGTATGGGGCATGAGAATGATGGTCTTTATCTTTTGGATTCAGCTTCTAAGACTTCAGTAGCATCTTCAGCAATAAAACAACACATCTCCCATACTACTAAAAATGAATTGTTATCGTGGCACCATCGTCTTAGCCACCCGTCCTATTTATTAGGGAATATGTTTCCAAGTTTCAGTTTCCTTCTAATAATTTTCATTGTGAACCTACCAATTGGCAAAACATTACCGTTTGGTTTATCCATTGACTAATAGTTGAAGTTTATCTGCATTTGCTATTGTTCATTCAAATGTATAGGGTCCCTCCCCAGTTACCTACTTGTTTAGTTTTAGATACTTTGTTACCTTTTAGATGATTATTCACGGGCTACATGGGTATAGTTGTTAAAGAACAAAAGTGGCGTACGCATTGCATTTAAATCTTTTTATAACATGATAAATACACAACTTAGTACCAAACTTTATGTCCTTCGATCTAACAATGGTGGAGAGTACCTCTCTAGTTCTTTTTCTTCATTTTTTGATGAGTCTAGGATTGTTCACCAGACCACATGTCTGAGCACTCTTGAGCAAAATGGGGTAGCTAAGCGTAAAAATAAACACTTGCTTGAAATTGTTTGTACCATTATGTTTACAATGAATGTGCCTAAGATCTTTTAGTCTGACACCATTCAAAAAGTTATTTACCTCATGAATAGGATGCCCACATGGGTTCTCTCCTTTAAATCTCCTCTAAAAGTCTTCTCTCCTAGAACTCTTTTGTTTTTCCTTTCCTAAAAAACATTTGGGAGCATTTGTTATATACATGTATCTAAAGCTGACTACACCAAATTATATCCAAAAGCACTTAAATGTGTCTTTCTAAACTAAAGTGCCAATCATAAATGGTACAAGTGTTTTCACCCACTTACCCGTAGAAAGATTCTCTTAGGATGTGACATTTTTTTAGTCTATTCCACTTCTTGTTGTATTCCTCCATTCCACTTCCTGTATCAGTTCTTTCATATCATTTTGATAGTGATAGTGCCAATGGAAAGAAGGAAATTGATCTTCAAGCATACACTCAAAGGAAGAAGCAAGGTGATCAAAATTTAAATCAGCAAGGTGATCAAAATTCAAATCAGCAAGGTGATCAAAATCCAAATCAGAAAAGTGATCAAAATCCGAACCAGAATAACCAAAATTCTTTTGTCCCCATAAATCTTCTTTGGATCCGAACATACCTATTGCTCTAACATACCTCCGCTTCCATTGAGTTAGAGGATGATTCTAACATACCTATTGCTCTCAGAAAGGGTGTTGGATCATGCACTAAGCATCCAACAACAATAACAACAACAAGCAGCCTTATCCCAACTATTTGGGGTC
>JAOXJP010150801.1:0-13115 GCA_025762735.1 Platanus orientalis | reverse complement strand
ACTTGTATACTTGCAAGTAAAGCTACCATGGATTTTTGGTTCATTAAGTTGGATCATTAGTCTAGGTGTAACAAAAACCGAACAAATCACCCCATGGATGTTGGCCAAATAGCTAAACCACGTAAGTGTTTGTGTCTGATGTATTGTCTTGTTTCTTCACTTTGCTACTATCATATGTGTGTTAAGAGCCCGCTCTCTTCCCACACTAGTGTTCTAGTCTCTACCTTTTCTAAAACATAACCCTTAAGATAAATTTAAGAATAGGGGTCAAGGATTAAATTAGAGTGATCAACTCATAAGGAACACATAAAATAACAAAAGACAAAGATAAATGTCATATGTGCTCTAATAAATCATATTTCAACCATTAAAGTAGAATAAAAAATAATTTAAGTTACAAATCAAGTTAATCATACCTATATTACTCTTATTCCCAAGGTAAAAATTTCTACAGATGCCGATCAATTTCATCCAATCAGCCTCTACAATGTTACATATACGTACATTGCAAAAAATCTCTCCAATCAACTTAAAGAAGTTCTCCTAAAGATAATTTCTCCCTATCAAAGTGCATTACTCTCAGGTAGACTAATCTCTCATAACATTATGATTTCCCATGAAATATTCCTTTTCACAAAAAGATGTCAATCTTCCAAATGCTATATGGCTATCAAGATAGATTTGTGTTAAGGCCTTTGATAAGGTAGAATGGGACATCTATACCAAGTAATAGAGAGAATAAATTTTCCTGGGCAATGGATCCAATTGGTTAAAAATTTTATATCCTCTACATCGTTTCAAATCATACTTAATGGTATCCCTAGGAGAATGGTGAAGGCTGAAAGAAGAATCAGACAAGGTGGTCCCCTCTCCCCATTTATATTTTTGCTTTGTGCTGAAGGACTTTCAGCTGCCTTTACCCATGATGAATCTAGTGGGGCAATTTCCAGAAAAAAACTTCAATGATCCAAGCCCTAAATAAATCATCTATTTTTTTTTTTTTTTTTGCAAATGATTGTTTTATCTTTTGTAACGCAAACCCCAAGCAAGAATTATCCATTAAAGAAATCCTCACTTTATTCAACAACATCAGGACAGTTTCCTAATCTTTCAAATTCAGAAATATCATTAGCAAAATACCTATCAGAATCTTAAATCTAATATTTGAAATAGTCTGGGCATTAAAAAACCCTCCTTCCCCAATAACTATCTCGTGCTTCCTCCTTCTTTAGGAAGAAATAAAACTTTATTATCTTTTCTAAATGAATTGGATGAAATTTAACTGGCTGAAAGGAGAAGCTTCAATCACTAACTAGGAAAGAGGTTCTCCTACAGTCTATCATTGCGGCTATTCCTAGCTATGCGATGTCATGTTTTCTCCTACCAAAAAGGCTTTGGGATAATCAATGTCTTTCGGTTTCCCTTGCCATACTATTTAGTTTATCAAACCAAAAATATGCTTATATTGTTAATGTGCCTTCCCCTTCTATGTGTGGCCGTGTTTGGAAGCTAGCCTTTTACAAAAACCTCTATGATTGAGAAGTAGATATCTTATCCCCCTTGATCTTGAGTCTTGGAGGACTTTTCATCTCCTCCTTGTTTCCAAATAAAAGGATTTAGATCCTCAAGTCCTCTGGGATTTATTCTTGTAAATCTTTTTTTTTTTCAGGTTTTGATTCACTCCCAACCAAATAGTTGGGATAAGGATGTTTGTTGTTGTTGTTGATTCATTCCCAAAACTTTAATCGCAACTTCCCATCCAACATAATTTTGAATTCTTTGGTTCCCCAAGGGATAAGGATTTTGTTTGGATAGTTGTCCTTAATCGCATCAACACTATGGATATTCTCTAAAGAAGAAGAAAATTTCTAGCCATCTCCCCAAACTGGTGTATCCTATGCAAAAATGAAGTTGAGTCTCTTAATCAAATCTTTCTTCATTGCAGCTTCTCGGAATCCATTTGGAACCGCTTCTTTACTAAAATGGTGAGAAAGCGAGTTTGGCCAAATGATCTCTAGGCCTTTGTTTGGCAATGGTGTAGTAGTGGACAAGGAGCTCATGTCAAGGTGTTTTGGGAGTGTTTATTGCATGGGGTCGTAGGGGATTTGGAGGAAGACAAATTTAAGGCTCTTTAATGACAAGACTAGATTAAATAGAGAAGTGATTTACTCTATTGTTAGAGAAGTTGGTGGATGGATTTCATTAGCTAAGGATTTTCATGGGACCCCTATTTCTCTTCTTCTATATGACTACTATTCTTTGTTATCTTGGTCCATCAAGAAAGATTTTATTGCCCTGGTTTTCCCCTCCCAATGGTTGTCTTAAGGTCAATTTTGATGGTGCTTCAAAAGGGAATTTTGGGCTTGTGAGCTTTGCATGTGTTCTTATAGGCCACTCGAATAAGGTTATTCATGTTGTTTGTGGCCCTTTGGAGGTGTGTGATTCCACTACAGCCGAGGTCATCAGTCTCCTTTGGGGGTTGTGAGAATTAAAGAGGCCTGCCATTTCAAGGTGTATGGTAGAAGGGGACTCTACAATGGTGATTAGGTGGAGGGTTGGGCTGGGCCAAGGTAGAGGTTTGTGGCACCACTCCTCTTCTTTGTATGAAATTCGGGAGTTAGTTGTGGTCTTATCCATTACTCTTTCTCATGTTGATAGGTGCCAAAATGATTTGGCTAATAAGTTGGCAAATAGGAGGGTAAACTTTCAATTATTGTTCTGTGAGAATCATATCCTAGAGGATTGTAGCAGGGTTCCTCCCCTTGTTGAATTGTTAGTTTTCTCTTTTTTCTTTTTTCAGTAAAGTGCAATTAATTATCAAAAAAAAAAAAAAAAAGCTTTGTGCCAATATTGAGAAACTACAATGTAGCTTTTGGTGGGGGAAAAATAAAATGAGAGGAAAATTCACCAGATCAATTGGAATACAATCACAACAAGCAAAAAGGATGGCGGAATTGGGATTCAAAATATATACCTAACAACATTGCCCTATTAGACAATCAAGGATGGGCAAATTTTATTAAATCTATTTACTTTCCATCAAGCTCATTTATGCATGCCAAAGCCAATCCAAGTGCATCATCATGGGGATGGAAAACTCTTCAAAAGGCGTGAGTTAATCTCAAAAGGTTTGCTATGGGAAGTGGGTCCAGGTAAAAAAAATTAACATATGGGATGATCAATGGTTTCCCTTCCTTCCTACTCGCAAATTGATGTCCTGTATAAATCTGCTCTTTTAATCAAAGAGTCGACTAATGAGGATCGGAAATCTTGGAATTTGCTCCCGCTACATGATATTGTTTCTTCTACAGAACTAGAGGCCATTTAGAAAATTACCTAGAGTCCAATTATTGAAGAGAACACCCTCTATGGATTCACGATTCCAAGGGAAAGTTCAGTGTCAAGTCATCTTATTGTCTAGCTGCCTCATATGCGAACGCTCATACTCCATCAAGCTCATCTTGCTCCAACATCTGGAAAAAAATCTGGCATCTAAATATTCCTAAAAAAATATGTCATTTCTTGAGGAGATGTTGTAAAGGAATACTTCCAGTACAGCACAATCTCAATCAAAGACAGAGTAATCTCGACTTCACTTGCCCTGTTTGCCATAAACATCTAAAAACAGTAGAGCATTGCTTATTGTATTGTGATAGAGCAAGAAGGGTTTTGGCTACTTCACCTCTTGTAATTAGGGTGGACTCAATACAAACAAAAAACTTCTTAACTTGGTTTCAAAATTGTATCAACCGGAATGTGGCTAGTAAATTTGATAAAGAATTTATAAATTAGAGCATAACTCTCATTAGTTGGAATATATGGAAGGCAAGAAATGTACTGATCTTCCAACACGGGTCTAACATAAGTCATTCAATTTTACTTAATGTTAACAAGGAGCTGCAAAGCCTATAGGCTTTGGCTAAAGATCCCCATCGTTCAGATCAACTCTTTTTGTAGCCAGGGCATCATCAAAATACTTGCATTCAGTAGGAAAGATGGTCTCAAGTCTATGCTTGAAGGCATATTTGTACTAGGTGTATTTATGTTATAATAAGGGTACTAGGTGTATTCCTGTGTAGACCATAGGAATGGTATATTAGAGCTCAGGAATAAATACTCTTCCGTATGTAGAGACCATACTCTCTCATACAATTGATCACAAATAAATTGTATTTTCCTCTCTTTATTTCACTTCTTCTAGTTTCCTCTTTTCCTCTCCTTCCTCTAGCTTTTCATCTTGCAGGTGTTCAACTTGGTACCAGAGCATCAGAAAAGAGATCGGGATTCAATTGCGAACATAGGGTAATGCTGACGTCAAGGTCCATACAGCTAACATCAACAAGGCCGTATGAATTTCAGAGGTCGAAAGCTTTAAGGTTTGAATCAGAATTCAATGTTGCTAATTCTAGTGATTTTTTTTTAATTTGTTGAAGCCAAGATATGTGTTTTTCAAGGGTTTTTGTGAAATCTTTAAAAAAAACCAAATTAGATGAATCTGTCAAATTCAATCCGATCAAAAGTTTTCTTTTTGGGTAATCTCAAGTGGATGTGTCGCTTTTTTCCCAAGGAGTATATCAAAACTTGTTTGACTCAATTTGGTTGAGATCCAGAGGATCGGTGTGATGTTTGTGATGAAACCTGTAACATAAGAGAGGAAGAAGGAAAAGAAAGAAGACTAAACAGGAATGGAGAGAGAGAGAGAGAGAGAAAGAGAAAGAGAGAGTTTATAATCATATGAGTGTGTGTATCCCATACGTATACATCTTATTTATAAGTGCATGGTTGTACATTTGTACTATATTTGTACTATGTACTACATTTGTACTACTTGTACTTCTATTTCAACTAGGAATTACATTAACACCCTTATTCAACAATTACATTAACACCATTATTCAACAGTCCCCCACAAATTGGAACATAGATATCAATCATGCCCAACTTGCCGACTATATGATGATGCCTTACTCGTGACTCTTTTTGTCAACACATTTGTAAGTTGTTGATTAGTACTGACAAATGGTACGCAAATCAGTCCAGACGACAACTTCTCTCGAATGAAGAGTCTAACCACCTCGATATGCTTTGTGCATTCATGTTGCACAGGATGATGTGATATACTAATTGTTGTCTTATTATCACAACAAAGATTCATAGGAACTTGTACTGTGATCCCCATTTCTTGAAGAATAATCTGCAGCCAAAGGGCTTCACATAAACCATGTGTCATGGATCTGAATTATGCTTTGGCACTTGATCTTGCCACCTAAGATTGCTTATTTTACTTCTCCATGTTACCAAATTTCCACCAACAAAAGAACAATATCCTGAAGTAGATTGTCTATCAGTGACTGAGCCTACCTAGTCTGCATCTGTGTACACTTCCACACACATTTGGTCATGTTTGCAAAACATTAACCCTTTCCCTAGGGTAGACTTCAAGTATCTAAGAATTCAGACGATTGCCTCCAAGTGTGGTGTCCGTGGTGTATAAATTGGCTTACAACCCCAACAACAAATGCTATGCCAAGTCGTGTAAGAGTAAGGTAGAGGAGCTTCCCAACAAGTCTTTGATAACTCCCTACATCAATCAGTGGTCTGCCATCCTGGTCATTAAGCCCATGATTGGCTTCAATAGGAGTCTCTACAGGTATAGCTCCAAGTAATCCTGTTTATGCCAACAGGTCTAATATGTACGTTCTCTAAGATACAAAGATGTCTCTCCTTGACATAGCAGCTTCAATTCCCAGAAAGTAACGGAGCGAACCCAAGTATTTCACTTCATATTCCCTACAAATATGACTTCAAATGCAGCACTTCTTCTGAGTCGTTTCCAGTTATTACTATATCATCCACATAGGCAATAATTGTTGTTGTCCCCTTCACCGTATGTTTGATGAATAAGGTATGATCAGTTTGGGACTGTTAGTAACCTTCCTTTCTTAAACTTTCACTGAATCATTCAAACCACGCCATTGGTGATTGTTTAAACCCGTATAGAGCCTTCTTTAATCTGTAGACTTTTCCTTCATTTCCTGGAATTTTAAACCCTAGAGGAAGTATCATGTACACTTCTTCATGTAGATCACCATAGAGAAATGCATTTTTCACATCCATCTGCCAAGAAGACCAGCTCTTATTAGCTGTAATTAACAGTAATACTCGAATTGAGTTCATCTTTGCTACTAGTACAAATGTCTCTTGGTAATTAATACCATATCTTTAGGGGTACCCTTTTGCTACCAATCTTGCCTTATATCTCTCGATGGAACCATGACCCTGTTTTTCAGTGTATACACCCACTTGCACCCTATAGGTTGTTTTCCTATAGGAAGATCAACCAGTTTCCATGTCCCATTTTTTTCAAGAGTTGTCATGTCTTTACACATGGCTTCCCTCCACTTACTATGGGAAATGGCTTCTTTCAGGTTGGATGGTATGGATATAGGGGAGATTAAATTCACAAAGGTTTTATAGGAAGGATTCAAGGAATTATATGAAACAAAATTTGAAATCAGGTGATTAGTATAAGATTTTTTTCCTTTCCAAAGATCAATATGAAAATCATGATCATCCTCACTTTCTAGTTGTGGTTGGATATTACCTGGTTCAGAAGAGATGATTGGTGGTGAAGTACTCACTGTGTCCTTCTGCCTCCTTATATACACTAACAGATCTTTCTTAGACTCTTGAGACGACGAATTATCAAAGACTGAAGGATGCATGAAATGAGGTAAGAATGATGGCAAACATGGAGGACTCTCTTCACTTTTTCTGGCCCCCCACTCCTGAAAAGAGGCCTTGGAGGACGAGAAAAGGGACAGACTTAAAGAAAGTGACATCCATCGATATGAATTTTTTACCTAAAGTCAAATTATAGCATGTGTAGCCCTTTTAACTTACTAAAGCCTAAGAAGATACACTTACTAGTGCATGGATCAAGTTTAGTTCAATCATCCTTGTGGACATGAACATAATAGACAAACCCAAATATCTTAGGAGGAATAAGAAAGAGAGGACGGTCATGACATAGTACAGTAATTGGTGAATAAAAGTTAAGGACACAAGAGGGCATTCGATTGATGAGATATGTTGTAGTAAGTAAAGCCTCTGACCAAAATTTTTTTAGCACATGCATCCCAAATAGAAGAGCCCTTGACACATCTATTAAATGTATATTTTTTCTTTCAACAACCCCATTCAGTTGTGAGGTACTAACACAAGATGTTTGATTCTTAATGTCATTTTCCTCCAAGTATTTCTGCATCTGTGAAGGTATGTATTCTCCTTCATTATCAAAATGAAGGATTTTAATGGATGTTTCAAATTGGGTCTGGATCATCTTATGGAAACTTTGAAAGATAGAAGCAACTTCTCCTTTTGTTTTTATCAAATACACCAGAGTAGTCATCAACAAAAGTGACAAAGTAATGGAACCCAAAGAGAAGTAGTAGGTGAAAGCCCCAAAACATCAAAGTGAACCAAAGTGAAAGGAGCATAACTTTTATACTACTCATGGAATATGAATGTCGAACATGTTTAGACAATTGACAAACTTCATAGTTAAGTTCTGACTCAAAACCAAACACAAAAAGACTAGGTAATAACAATTTCAAGGACGAAAGAGATAAATGGTCTAGACGGTTATGTCACTACATTAACCGTTCTTTATTACTCAAATTCTTACTCAATTGGCATGTTGTAGATAAAGGGATATCTGCTACTATATCAAGAAGATAGAGGCCATCAACTACATGTCCACTCCCAATCATCTTCTTTGTAGTCCGATCCTGGAAAATACAGTAAGAACAGAAAAAAAGTAACCAAATAGTTAAGGTCACGAGTGATTCTACTAATTGAGAGTAGGTTTGTTGTAAATTTTGGGACATGCAAAATAGAAGTTAGTGAGATAGTAGGTTAGGTGAAACATTAATTCTTCCTTTCCAGATATGGAAGATAATGTTCCATCTACTACCCTAACTTTGTCACGACCAAAAGTAATAGAGTAAGAGGAAAACAAAGAGGACAGACCTGTCATACGATCTGAGGCACCATAATCAATAACCCATGACAGGGAAGTAGTAGAGAAAGCACGTAGTGCGATGGCAAAGGTACTTGGATTAGAAGCAAATGAGGAAGTAGTGTACTGAGTGGTAGCCATAGTTCCCTTCAACTGAGACAAAGCGTCACATACGTTCAACCTCTGATTCGGGAACAACAATCATTCGCTGAGGTACATTACCTAAGGGTGCAGTGTCGAAGACAATAGCCTTCGGTGGAGGAAAATGTGTTCCTCCATCAATCTCATATGATGTCATAGAATTAGCCCTCATTGACCCAAACTTAATGAATCTTTAGGTCTCCCAACCAAATTACATCAGGTCCCTTATACGTCTTATTTTTCCACAATGACTGCATTTCAATTTATCCTTATCTATTGCACCAGACTTTCATGGTATTCGGTCTTTATCATCCGAACCGCCCCTAGGAGGTTTCGTGACTTGAATCCTTCTAAGACCTGTAAAGTGAAGAAAAACAAGAGAACCAGGAAATGACTGAAGAAGAAGATGAGAGACAGAGAGAAGAGTTACAAGATACAACTAATCATATTGGAGAGTATCTTTGTCTCTCTATACGTAAAAGTATTTATTCAAGAAGGTTTATACACCGACATAATAGTCCATATAAGTACTTAGAGTATGACATAACTACCCTCAAGATATACATTCCTTCACTCCTCCTCAAGTTGGGGAATAGATATTAAGCATTCCCAGCTTGCTCACTAAAAACATGAAGTGTGCCCCACTTAGATCCTTAGTAAAGATGTCGGCCAACTGATCATGCGTTGGGATAAAGGGGGTACAAAATATTACTCTTCTTGAGGTGATTCTTAATAAAGTGATGACCAACCTCCACATGCTTGGTTTGATCATATTGCACAGGATCATGAGCAATACTAATGGCAGCTTTGTTGTTGCAATAGAGACTTATAGGTCCCCTTAGGGGAAATCCCACCTCGAAGAGTAACATCTTCAACCACAATGATTCACAAATTCCATGAGCCATAGACCCGAACTCTGGTTCCATACTTGATCTCGCTACCACAGGTTGTTTCGTACTTCTCTAAGTAACCAAGTTTCCTCCCACATGGGAACAATACTCGAATGTAGATCGATGATCCGTGAGTGATCCAACCCAATCTGCATCAGTATAGATCTCAACACAATGATGACCATGTCTCTTGTATAGGAGACCCATTCCTGGACAACCCTTTAAGTATCTAAGGATCTTGTACGCGGCATCCATATAATCTTGAGTTGGTGCATGCATCAATTGGCTAATAACATTAACAGCATATGTGATGTCCAGGCCGAGTAAAAGATATATGAGGTGCCCTACCAACCTTTGAAATCTCCCGGCATCAATAACCCTCTCACTATCATCTTTTAAACAGTGATTTAGCTCAATAAGAGTAGGACAAGGTTTACAGCATTCCATGTCAAACTCTTTTAACCAATCCAACACATACTTCCTTTGAAATAGAAAGATCCCCTATTTAGCCTTGGCAACTTCAATACCAAGAAAGTACTATAAAGATCCAAGATCCTTAATCTCGAACTCTTTGGCCAAACTTTCTTTTAATCGTGCCACTTCAGCAGCATCGTTTCCTGTGACTATAATGTCATCAACATACACGATTAAGGCAGTCACTTGAGAACCCTGTCTCTTGACAAACAAAGTGTGATCAGCCTGAGTTTGCTTATATCTAGAATTCAACATGGTTGATCTAAACATCTCAAACAACGCACGTGGGGATTGCTTCAGACCATACAACGCCTTCTTTAACTTACAAACCTTCCCTGCTGCATACACCATATGAAAACCAGGTGGAGTGGCCATATACAACTCTTCCGCTAAGTCGCCATGGACAAAAGCATTTTTCACATCGAATTGAAAGAGTCAATTTTGATTTGTTGCAAGAGAGATGAGTACCCTCACTGAATTCATTTTTGCGACCGGGGCAAATGTTTGAGTGTACCCTTTTACGACTAGGCATGCTTTATACCGCTCCACAAATCCATCTAACTTGTATTTGACTCTGAAAACCCACTTGCACCCCACCTGTTTTTTTCCTTTGGGGAGATTAACTAACTCCAAGTATTGTTTTTTTCTAATACCTTCATTTCCTCAACCATTGCATCCTTCCATTGTTGTTGCGCTAAGGCTTCAGGTACACTGCAAGGAATAGAAATAGAAGACAAGGCCACAGAAAAACTACGAAAGGATGGTGATAAAGAATCATAGGACACAAAATGTGATATAGGGTGTTGAGTACAAGTTCTAACACCCTTTCTATGAGCGATGGGAAGATCCAAGTCAGTAGGAGATGAAGGAGAAGAGGGAATGTTACTAGTCTCAAGAACTATTTCAAAAGTCGACTCTTGGAGTGGGTCATGAGAACTCGGGGCTTCCTATTCCCCTTCTATAGTGACACTTTGTTTATTTCTTCGTGTATATACTTGCAACTCCCCCTTGCTACCAGCACTACTACTTTTTCCATCAAATTGATACAATGGGACGGAAACAAGTATGAGAATGGGAACTGGAGTAGAGCTAAAGGAGTGGTCATCTACAAAATACTCCCCTGGAGAGATGTCCCACGAGTAGAAAAAAAAAAAAAAACAAGACTCAAAGAATGTTCATCACGAGACATAAAGTAACAACGGGTAGGAGGATGAAAACATTTGTACCCTTTCTAAGTCACCTCATAGCCTAAAAACACACATTTAAGTGCCTTTTGATCTAACTTGGTGCACTCAGATTTTGGTACATGGACATAACAAATGCATTCAAAGGTCTTTGGCGGTAACAGGAACATGGAGGAGTCAGGGAACAAGATTTCAATAGGTGCCTTTTGAGAAAGAACATGAAAGGGCATCCAATTAATGAGGTACATTGCAGTTTGAACAGTCTCAAACTAGAATGTCCTAGGCACATCCATGGTAAACATGAATGCATGGATAATCTCCAGTAAATGTCTATTCTTTCGCTCAACTACCCCATTTTGCTCAGGAGTACCCTGACAAGTAGTCTGGTGAATGATGCCAGAGGTGTCAAGGGAAGATGAGAATTCTCTAGAAAGATATTCACCACCATTGTTAGACTGCAGGATTTGAAGTTTAGTGTTAAACTAGGTAAGGATCATACTATGGAATGATTTGAAAGCTGCAAACACATCACTTTTGTTTTTTAATAGGTAAACCCAAGTTGCACGAGAACAATCATCCACAAAAGTTATAAAGTATCTAAAACCAGACAAAGAGTTTGTAGGAAAGGGTCCCCACACATCAGAATGCACAAGAAAGTTGCTAAAAGGATAAATCACCCTACAATGTTTAACCAACTGGCATGGTTCACAAAAAAAAAAAAAAAATTGATCAAAAACAAGAAAGTCGAGTAAACATTTTTTTCAACACAAAGACAAATTACCCAAGTGGCGATGCCAAATGAATAACTCATCTGATCTGGAAGTATAAGTGTCCCTCTTTATTGCTAGTGTAACTACTTGTAAACTAGGATGCAAAAGGTACAGACCATCCTTTTCATGCCCAAACCAATTGTACGCTTCGTCACCATGTCCTAAAACACACAATGAGACGGGAAAAAGGTAACACAACAATTAAGTTCTCTTGTAATGTGGCTAGTGGATAGCAAGTTAAGAGTAAACTTAGGAACATGTAACACAGATGACAACCGCTTCAGGGGTAATAGGAATATCCCCCTGTCCTGCTATAAAAGAGAAGGAACCGTCTGCAATTCGGACTTTGTCCTTGCCTAAGGAAACCTTGTAAGATGAAAAATTGGATGACATACCAGTCATATGGCGGGAGGCCCCAGAATCAATAACCTACGAACCCGGCGGATTAAAGATAATGGCAGACAAGGTGAAGGTAGTTGCACCTAAATACGCAAAGGATGATGAAGGAATATTACAAGGATGGTCTAATTAGGAAACAAAACGTCTGAATGCCATAATCTTGTCACTAAATAGGCCCTCATCTGAAGAACTGGATGGCATTGAAGCTCGAAGAGGTGGAGTTGTTATCTCTGTTGGTGTAGTAGTCATGGAATGAGCATTAAATTGACTAGTGCCAAACCAGCCACCTCCTCGACCACTATTGGATCCACCTCGTGGAAAGGAACACAGAGGGAGATTTTATGGACGTCTATGAAGATGCCAACACTAATCCTTAGTATGTCTCAACCTACCACAACGGTCGCACTTTAGCCAGTCTCTCTCATTAGGAGTAGAATACACACGTCCACCACGTCCACGGCCGGTATTGCCACCACGACCACACCTTGTAAAGGTAGAGACTAAGGCTGATTTCTCAAAAGATGATGTTACATTCATCACCCCCTGTCGTCATTCTTCTCTGTGTATGTGAGCATAGACCTTATTTAAGGAGGGTAGAGGGTCCTTCCTAAGAAGTAGGACTTGTACTTGTTCGTACTCTAGATTCAGCCCTGCTAAGAATTCAAAATTTCGAATGCTTTCAATATGCTTCTTATTCTTAATGGTATCTTTTACACACGCAGGCCGATAGGTGGTATAGTGGTCCAATTCATCCCCCATTTTCCGCAAAGAAGAGTAATACATAGCAAGTGGATGATTGCCTTGCTTGAATTGAGCAATCCTCTGTTGCAACTCATGTACCTTAGCTGTGTGGCCCATTTGGGAGTATGACTTAGCTAGAGCATCCCATATCTGATGGGCTATTTCTAAAAGTAAAACACGGTCGCTGATTTCTGGCTTCATCAAATTCAACAACTAGTCCATTACAGTTACATTCTCCACCTTCCACTTTCGATAGCGAGGATCAATCCGAGGGGGTACTACCATCTTGCCGGTCAGGTATTCCTCCTTGTCTTTACCTTGAATATAGAGCAACAAGGACTTAGACCACACGAGATAGTTGCTACTATCAAACTTCAAAGTCGTTATTTGGGTTTGAGATGTATCCCCAACGTTATGGTGAGCAAGGTTCAAAATATCGTTATCGCGACTCGTATCGCAGACCCGAGATACGGGTACGTCTCGCGTATCGCAGCTT
>JAOXJP010150790.1:0-13115 GCA_025762735.1 Platanus orientalis | reverse complement strand
TCCTCATGACGAATAATCCATCAAAATCGAAATTTTGAACCTTGGATAGGTCTAGAGTTCAAACCTACATTTCAACAATTTTTTTTTTTTAAATTCATGGGCCAGCCCAAAGCCCGGTCAATTAATGAGGGTCAAGCCTAAACCCCGGCCAAAGCCCAGTATATAATTATAGGGCCGGGTTTGGACCTACCATGTCCAGGCCCGAGCCCAGCCCATGCCCACCCCTAATAGCCAAGTGCTGGAATTGGCTCGTGTACTCCATAATCAAGCCTCCTTGCTGAAGTTAGGTTAACTGAATATGTGCTCGCTGCTTTTAATCCCGAGGATAAAATTGTTTCTTTATGGATGCTTTCCTTTCTTCCTAAGTATTCATGACTCCACAACATACTTTGAAATAATTGTCCTTGTGTGTTGTCCACCACATTCGAGTTGTTCCTTTCAACTAAGCTTCCGCGAACTGGAATTTGCAACTTTCTGACACATCATACTAATCAAAGAAGGCCTCTATATACTATGGATCCAATCAACAAACACTTTTGGATTATGATCATCCAAGAAGTCCGATACATCAATCTTGGCATTCCGATCTAACTCATGATGTGTAGCACCTTGCTGAGTCACGGCCCGGCCCTTCAATTCCCTCCTGGCAGGCATCTGTAACGACCCCAAATTCAAGGCCTTATATAGGCATGAACTTGGATTGTTACGCACAAATCCTTACATAATTCACTAAAAAAAATTCACTTTTACCTTAATCTATAGGTTACTTAGAAACTTAACCTTAAAACCTTAACATATGCAGTGAAATGAGAATAATATGTTGTTCATAACCCATAATGGGCAGTAGAAACAAGAACCAAAAGTGTACAAACATCCCAACCATCCATATCATAAATTCCGCATCATCACCGTATAAACTAAATAGCTTCTAACCCAATATCTAGAATTATAGAACTTACAAATCATAACAACTGAGTATCAACTTAAGACAACACAAATGGAAATGTCCAATAGGAAAAGTAAGGTCTAAGACAAGGCTAAAGTTAATGAGAGGAAGAGCATCCGCTCGAATGCCTTCCTTCAACTCTAGGTGCTCCAAGTGTCGCACCTGTAATAGACCTCACCTAAAAAAGGGTATGGAATGGTGAGTTTTGCAGCTCATAAGTAAGTATACAAAACCTACAACGGAACCAAACGGGTAGACTACGAATCTTTCAATGTAATATTATTAGCATATTTTCATATAGAGTGCATAACAGTTTCCAATATATAGACATGTGCAAGTGTATATATATTAGCTACTACGCATCACAAGATTCTATTCATCTTATCATCATGATTCATCATGTGAGGTCTATACATGGCAATATACATGATTCTACTAATCCAAAGCATTATTCTAATATATTTGCATGGCAATGTGTACATACATTCACATGATAGGCATTTCCTAATCAGATCATGGTAAAGATACTTAGTGCACTTCCTAATAAGCATATATATCATTTTTCATGCATAATCTATACATCCCTAGCATGATTATACATATACAAACCATCTCAAGGTAAACATGCAAATTTCTTAAGCAATTAAAAATCACAATCATACATTTGCATAATAAAACACATGAATTTCAATTTCTAAAGTCAACAAGTCTATCATTACCTTTATGCTCATCACTTACATTATTATTTTTATAAACACTTATAACATTCACTTGTTCAACATACTTTATTCTCTCTTACTTGTCATCATCTTTATTATTCCCAACTTAATAAGTTCAATCATTACTTATCAATTTATCACATTTCACTTATCACTTCTTATTTTCCATTGTCCTTCTCTAGCGTTCACTTGTCATTTTCTCAAAGTTCACTTTATGGTTCCTTTACGCTTTCCAATATTCGTTCATCACTTATCATTGATCATTTCACCATTAAATTGTACCCTAATGGGAGGGCCATCATACAGTACCATTGAATTTTATCTCTAATGAAAGGGTCATCATATACTTTTCTTTTTTTTTCCATACATAGTTTATGAGTTTTTATCTTCCTTAGACGGTTATGTACCTTTAATACCTTTCTTGATGTTGTACTTTCTTAATTATCTTAGAGACTTGTATTTTTATTAGTAGCTTATACACTTTCACTTCTTTTCATGTCACTTTCTTTTCTTATATACTCATGAACTTCTTTTTACTTGCGAGACTTAGATGTTTTCATTCCTTATTTTAATGTTTTCGTTCTTCACATAACTTATAAAATTTACTTTACTTTTGAAACTTACATGTTTTTCGTTCTTTCTTTAACAGTCTTTCTTTCTTATAAACTTTTCTTTTCTTCTAATCATGGTTTCACTTCTTTTATGTCTTATGAATTTTTTTTTTTTTTCTTAATATGATTTCATATTCCCAATAGTGGAACCTTTAAGGTTATTTACTTTTACTCATGCTTACTTGCACTCTCTTACACTTATACATGCTTTCACTTTTTTACACATACTTACACATGCTTTCACTTTCTTACGCATACTGACACATACTTTCACTTTCTTACACATATTTACACATGCTTTCACTTTCTTACACATACTTACACTTGCTTTCACTTTCTTACACTTTGGCACATTGTATTATTATTCTCAATGGCAAAACCTTGATTATACTTTTGCATATTGTATTATATCTCCAATAGCAGGACCTTGACATTCATTCGCACATTGTATTATATACCCAATGGCAGGACCTTGACATTCATTCGCACATTGTATTGTATCCCAAATAGCAAGACATTGATATTCATTCACACATTGTATTGTATCCCCAATGACACACAATACCTTGACATTCATTTGTACATTGTATTGTATCCTTAATGGCAGAATCTTGACATTCATTTTTCTTACTTTATTTCTTTCCTAATAGAGGGACATTTACATTTTAATCTTCTTCTTACTTATCATTTATCATTAACCATCGTTCAACTCTTTTTTTTTTTATAGGTAATTATAGGTGAAGACGGGTTTTGAACCTAGGTTTGTGGTTTAATACCCTCAGAATTTACCAACTTAGCAAGTTGGCATCTTCACCATCGTTCAACTTATATTAACATTATATGGTACATTCTTTAATTATGATACAAGGAACATGTATCATCACATGATACATTCACTAACATAGTTATGGACAAGGTTCAAAATTTCGATTTTAATGGATTTTTCGCCATTAGGACTTATGAAAATTTCGGGGAAATTTTGATGGAATGTTTCGAAATATTGGAAAATTTATGAAAATTTTAATGCAAACTGCTATGAAAATTTCAATCTATGTTGAGCATGATTACACACTCATGACTCAAATAACTATATAAAACATTTAATTTATGTACAAATAAATCATATAAATCAACAAATGGTTACTAGTCATTTCTATAGATAAATGACTATCAAACATATCAAATTGTATGTTTTCTTCACCTAATTCTTCATCTTAAATTAGTCATTTTTTAAACAACTTTATATAACAAAGTTATACAATAGTTTCCGTAGCACATATCTAATTTATGGATACATACTAAAAATATATATTATATACGTATACGTTTTTTTTTTAAGAAATCATTTTAATTATTTTATAAACAAAAACTAAACAATATTGTTATTAGAAAGGTTTTAAGTGGAGTTATCTAGAATCAACAAATAAAAAAACATAGCAAACAATGAATTTAAGTTGGGTATAGCTCATGCATAATAAATCCTGTTGAAAGTATTGATATAAGTGAAACTTTGCCAAAATTTCGTCAATATTTCGCCAATATCGACATAGTTTCGGTGATATTTTGAAGAAATTTTGGAATTTTTGTATTCTCCTTGTATTTCATTTCGCTACTTGTTGAAGTAGGGAAATTTCGACAAAATTTCAAGAAATTTCGCTGAAATTTTGAACCATGAGTAGGATCAACCTGAGGAACCATTTCAAAAGCTCCGAGAGCGAAACTGTTCGCGAGGTATTAAAGCTATTTTGTTTTGAATATTTGAATCAATTATTTTACAAGTAAATACTAGCTAACTTGAGTAGCGTTTGCAAATGATTTAAATCATTGTTTTCATAGTAATATCTGCTATACATATAGTCAAATCTTCTTTGAGGCAGTCTATATGAAGAGCATTGACTCTTCTGGAATATCTATACACAGTTACATCATCCTACTAAGAGGCATGATCAATTGAGAAATTAATTTCTCAATCTCTTTAAATCTCTGAAAATTATTGTACCTTCGCCAGAGCCACTAGAGGTAATTTGTTAGCCCTCTCAGAAGACAAAGGGGGCAGATCTTATGTTTACTAGAGTCACCAAACATTTTTGTCATAAGAATTTGTGATTAATTTTACCTTGTAATTTCTGAAAGCTTTGAATAAAATTAATCAACTCAGTGAAGAGCTTTTGATAGTGGATGTAGACAAGATTGCCGAACCACTTTATATGGTCTCTTGTTTTATTGTTGCTTTATTTATTTTGTCTGCATCCTCATTGACTTGCAAATATCATTATTGAATAACTAATTCAACAAGCACATGTTGTTCACAATCATACTTAAACCTAGAGAGCTAAACTTGACTAGATTAATTTTTAAAACGGTAAGATAAAAAGAAAAACTCAAAAACACGAATATCCTATTCACCCCCTCTAAGATAGTTTGGGACATAGATTTTTAATTGGTATCGGAGCGAGGTTGCTCTGTAGAGGGCTTAACAACTCGAGCTATATCCTTAGACTAATCCTAGTTGAACATGCCCTCCAAGGATAAAGGCCATGCTACCAACCGGCCACCATACTTTGATGGCTCAAACTACACCTATTGGAGGTTGGAGAGCACATATGATTATTTACCTTAGATCCATGGAAATAGGTGTGTGGTTCTCTATTCAAAATGGTTATACTAAACCCAAGGACAAGGTTGAAAAAGACTGGGATGCCAATGAACAAAAAGCCTACACCAATAACTACAAGGCATTGAATGCTATAGTTTGTGCAATCAAGCCATATGAGTTTAGAGGAGTTTCAGGTCTTCTAATAGCTAAGGAAGCATAGGACATCCTTACGGTTACTCATGAGGGAACAAGCACAGTTAAGCAATCTAAGCTTTAAATGCTTACCTATAGATTTGAGACCCTCAGAATGGAAGAAGATGAACAATTTATCGACTTCCATACAAGACTCCAAAACATCGTTTACTTGATGAAAGGACTTAGAGGAGTCAAAGACTCCAAAATAATAAGGAAAATATTTAGGTCCTTACCTGAAAGATTTTATCCCAAGGTCATCGGGTCAATCGCTCAATTGAAAGTTTTGAAACAAGTCCGCGATAGTTCAAAACTAGAATTGACACAATATCATGAAGTGGCCACCCTTGCTCAAATATAGAAGAATGTCATGACCTAGACACATTGAAGTTAGAAGAGAAAAAATCGGGTCTATCCAAACCTTTGAACTCAAATTCAGACCCTCTTAACAAGAAAAAAAGTGTTTCTTTAAAAGTAGAAGAAAACTCAAGTCCAGATGATGATTCTGATATCGAAATGGCTAACTCCGCACTGAAATTTAAAGCAATGCTTAATAAGAATTCAAAGGACTTTAGGAAAAAACCACCTCCTAAAAGACCTAGTCCTAATCCTAGGAGGAAGACAGATTCTAAAGAAAAACCCATATGTTATGAGTGCAAGGGGCATGGTTACTTTACTTCTTAATGCACAAACAAGCAGAAGAAAAAAATGATAAAAAATAAAGCCATGATAGCCACTTGAAATGATGACTTAGATGAGTCTGAGGTTGAATCTCAAGATAATGAAGATGAGTCTTCACATGAAGTTAGAGCATTTGTTGCATTCCTGAGGACTCTCTAAGTGGCAGGGAAGAAGAAGAAGGTGAAAATGAGGACAACCTTGAAGACGCTTATGATAAGCTTTAGAATGAAAGCTAGGAGTTTACTAAGGTCAACAAGAAGCTTCGGAAGGAGAACAAGGAGTTAGCTAGTAAGTTAATCTCTTTAGAATAATCTCTCCTTCAGGAACAACCAGTCTCTACTCATGAGCTTGAACGTCACACCACTCCTAAAGAAGATTCAAATCTTCTTTAGGTAAATGAAAATCTAAAGGTTATGTACCTGGACATGAAACAAAATGAGTTGAACATTATATTGTTTCATGAAAAGAAGGAAAAAGAAAAACTTAAGATAACCTACTCAAAGTTAACTACCAGAACTAATGAATTTTTAGATGAGGTTAACATGTTACAAGAACACAAAAGGAGGTCCATAAATCTCCTTGCCCAAGGAAATGAAAATTTTAAGCGCATGCTATTCATGGGCAAAGAGAGTGGTGATAGGAGAGGATTGGGATATGTATTTGAGGAGTCAATTCCCAACCTCCACATCTATTCAAAAGGTGCAAGAGGGGCCTTTGTAAAAGGCAAAGAGAGGGTGGATGCCAACTCTAGTGCATCCACTTCTACATCTTTTGGAGCATATCCTAAAGCAAAATCAACAAACGCTAAAAAAGGTACGGCTCTCCATGATGTCTCTACTTCTAAACAACCTCCCTCCTTTAAAGGGAAGACACTTTCCCAAAAAGGAAGCAGAACCAAGAACTCTCAGAACCTTGCTTCTTACTCAAGAGGTCCACAACTCACATGTTATTAAGGTGGACTGCATGGACATTTGAAATTCATGTGTAGAAAGAGAGCAAATGATTTGAGATTTCAGAGGTTACAAAGAAAAAGGGAGGACGAGAGTGACAAAAACTAGAAAAATGAACATTTTCAAAGAATTGAGAATGCAAACCTAGAACGTAAAAAGAGAATGGGAACCCAAACCCAAACAAGTATGGGTTAAGAAGACATGGGTTCACAAAGAGAACCTCAAGTGTCTAGTCATCCACACAACCCTTAGAGTTAGAAGCACCTCCACATGGTACTTAAACAGTTGATGCTCAAGACACATGATTAGTGATAGGACACTATTAAGTCAGTATGAAGAGAAAGTTGAAGGTAGTGTCACTTTTGGTGATGGAAATGCTACCAAAATAGTGATAGACGTCTTGGACTACTTAAACCGACAGACATCCTTTATGTGCAAGGCCTTAAACACAACCTATTGAGTATTAGTCAGATTTGTGACAAATGCTATATAGTCCACTTTGCCAAGGATTGTTGTGACATAAAAGACAAGAGTGATAGAGTTCTTGTTAGAGGAATACAGACAAGTGATAACTGCTTCATTGTGGAATCTGGAAAAACAGATTCAAACACTTACCTTGTCTCTCGAACCGATGAGACAAGCCTTTGGCACCAAAGGTTGGGTCACATAAATTTTTAAGACCTGGCTAGATTAAGGAGAAAACAAAATTATCAAGGGATTGTCTAATCTAAATGAGGTGGAAAAATCAATTTGCAAAAGATGCCAATTGGGAAAACAAACAAGAAGTGCACACAAAAAGGTAAACTAGATTGAAACAAATAGACCTTTAGATCTTTTACACATGGACTTAGTCGGTCTAACTAGGACTGAGAGCCTAGGTGGTTAAGGGTATTTCTTGGTGATAGTGGATAATTTCTCTAAATACACATGAGTTACCTTCTTAAGAGAGAAATCAAAAGCTTTTGAATAGTTCATGCATCTGTGCAAAAGAATGCAAACAGAAAAAGAACTCTCCATCAAGGGGATAAGAAACGACCATAGAGGAGAATTTGAAAATCACAAATTTTATAATAGGTGCAATGAAATGAGAATCAAACATGAATTCTCTGCTCCCAAGACCCCCAACAAAATAGAGTAGCTAAAAAAAAAGAATAGAACCCTACAGGAAATGGCTAGTGTCATGCTTATAAGTATGAACTTGGCTAAAAGGTTTTGGACTGAAGTAGTCAACACTGCATATTACATCATAAATTGGGTTTACCTACTAAGACCTGGAACTGCAAAAACAGTCTATGAGATTTGGAATGGAAAGAAGCCAAATATCAAATACTTTAGAGTGTTTGGGAGCCCTTGCTATGTCTTGCGAGATAAATAAAATCTAGAGAAATTTGATCCCAAGAGTGATGAAACCATATTTCTTGGATATTCCTTAAGAAGTTGTGCCTATGGAGTTTTTAATAAATGAACTCTAACTATTGTGGAATCTATTAATGTTGTGATAGATGACAAGAAAAAGAGCCCAGTTAAAATAGAAGATGATCCTCCATCTCGTCAAATAGAATTACTCAAAGAAGGAGTATTAACTTAAGATTCACAAAGTGAATCTGAGGATGAGGTTGAGGAAATCCAAGGTGTCCAACAACATCCCAAGGAAAATGGATTAATAAAGGGACACTCCTCAGATGACATCATTGGTGACCCTACAGCTAGCGTTAAAACACGTAGACAAGTTGAGAACTTGATCAGTCATGTGTGTTTAACCTCCAAGATAGAACCAAGAAAGGTAAATAATGCCCTTGAGGATCCAAACTAGATTTTGGCCATGCAAGAAGAGTTGAACCAATTTAAGAGAAATGACATTTGGTTCCTTACTGAAAGGCCCGAAGACAAGAATGTCATTGGAACTAAATGGATTTTCAAAAACAAACTAGATGAATATGGGACAGTTGTGAGAAACAAAGCTAGGTTAGTAGCAAAGGGGTATGCTCAGGTTGAATGAATTGATTTTGAAGAAATCTTTACCTTTGTTGCCAGACTTGAATCCATTAGGATCTTACTTTCAGTTGCATGTAATTTAAAATTCAAACTATAGTAGATGGATGTCAAGAGTTTTTCCTTAATGGTTTCCTATAAGAAGAAGTCTATGTAGAATAACCTGATGGATTTTTTGATCCACATCTGCCCAATCATGTGTAAAAGCTCAAGAAAGCTCTGTACGAATTGAAATAAGCTCCAAGAGCTTGGTATGAAAGACTCACCAAATTTCTTCTAGACCAACAGTTGGATAATGGGAGTGTTGATAAAACACTCTTTATCAAGAAACATAATGGTCATATACTTATAATCCAAATTTATGTCGATGATATCATCTTTGGATCAACCAATCCTGAGATGTCCCAATGGTTTGCTCATACAATGAAGTCTGAATTTGAAATGAGTATAAAAGGTGAACTCAATTTCTTTCTTGGTCTTAATGAACCAATGCTGAGACCAAGGATGACATTTTTGCAAACCAATCGAAATTTTTCAAAGAATTTGTTTCAAAATTTTGACGACAAGATTCTAAACCAGCTAATACTCCTATGCCTACCAGCAATAAGATGATTTCTTACCCAACTAGGGTAGAAGTTGACTCTAAACTTTTTAGAAGTATGATAAGGAGTCTACTATACCTAATGACAAATAGACCTAACATTGCCTTTAGTGTAGGTGTCTGTGTGAGACATTAAGTTGCACCTAAAGAATCGTATCTCACAACGGTAAAGTGGATAATTAAGTATGTGAATGGTAATCAACTTCGGGTTATGGTACTCATTCGATACGAATCGTGGGATATTTTGATTTTGATTGGGCAGGAAACTTGGAGGATAGGAAAAACACGAGTGGATGATGTTTTTACTTAGGAAATTGTATCGTGTCATGGTACAACAAGATAAACATCCATCTTTCTATCGATTGCTGAATGTAAGTATATTATAGCCGACAGTGGATGTACTCAACTTCTATGGATGAAACAAATGTTAAAGGATTATGGGTTGAGTCAAGATACTATGAACTTGTTTGTGATAGTAGTGCCATAGACATCCCCAAGAACCCGGTTCAACATTCATGGACCAAACACATAGATATTCGACACCACTTCATTAGAGAACTGGTTGAGGAAAAAATTGTGTCCCTAGAATATATTGAAACTGAAAAATAATTAGCTGACCTTTTTATGAAACCACTTGTTGTCAAAAGGTTCAAGTATTTATGAGGTGAGACAGGGATGTGTGAGCTTGTATAAAAATATTCATCATCTCATTTGTCCTTAAACATAAAATTTCTCTAGGAGTATTTGATGTTTACTCAATTAATAAGTAAATAAAAAATTTATGGGTAGATGACCGATCATTTAGTTTAGAATGACCGGTCATTGCAAACATAGGGCCATATGTTGTCTAGACCAATCATTTCTTTAACATAATAATTGATCATTGCTAGGACACTTAAATGCGCACGTTATGTTTTTGGTTTAAAAAAGTGGCTACCCTTCGTCTTCCTCACATCCATTCAAAATAGTGAGCCCGCCCCCTCGAATTCCAAACTTCATCAACCATCCGTTTTTTGCATCTAGGGCTAATTTCCCTTATTGCAAATGGCACCAAGAATCAAATGCACCACTGGTCCAAAAAGGAATGTCCCATTCCAGTGAAGGAGCATCACACAAGCAACATCACATGGAGGACCCCTTGCTCGGTCTTCAAGCATTTCAAAATGATGAGTGCTAAGACAGCTTCATATGGTTCTTTTGTCGAAAAGCCTTAATCAATGAGAGATTTATGGAACCAAAGCCGATTCGGAATGTTGAGATTGGGCCACATCTTATTGATTATGGATGGATGCCGCTCTTCAAGTTGCATGGGATGATTCATGAGCAAGAACTTTAATTTTTTATGTGAATGCCCATGAGCTGAACGAGGAAGAGCTCTCTCTTATTTCTGAAGTCTATGGGATTCTTATCCGCCGGATTAATCCCGATATTTTGTCAGTGGAGTTAAGTCATTCCTCGAATTCGCAAAAGTGGTGCTCCATATCCTGCTCTACCCCTTGATGCTATTGAAAGGACTGCAATTACAAAGAGGTTTATGGGTAAGCCAATTTCTTTGTCCTCTTAGTTGAACACATCTGAATGCCCTGCTTAAAGCTCGGTTCCTCAATCGTGTTTTCACCTATAATCTACTTCCCACAACACATCAAGTCGACATGACAAGAAATGTCTTATATGGTAGATTGTGTCTTGCAAAAGCGATCGTTGGACTTAGCGGTCATCTTATGTTCGAAAATGATCAAGGCTGCCAAAGCCAAGAACATCAAGAACAATCTCGTCTATCCTGTCATCATCACCTAGTTTCTCAAAAAGCATGGGGTTCAGTCTCGGTCTGATCCAAAAAAACTCAATGGGAATATCGATGCAAGCACCATCTTGAAGATGGGGAAGAACAAGAGGACGAAAGGCACCACCATGACGATAGTATAGGTGGACTCTAGTAACGAGTCATCTGATGAACAAGCATCATTATTGAACAACTAATTCAACAAGCACACATTGTTCACAATCATACTTAAAGCTAGAGAGCTAAACTTGACTAGTTTAATTTTTAAGATGGTAATATAAAAAGAAAAACTCAAAAACATGAATATCCTATTCACATCCCTCTAGATAGTCTGGGGCATAGATTTTCATCACTAGTGTGTTAATTAATGAAAAATCACACACTAGACACTCAGTACCATCAAAGTACTCTTCTGTGGTGGAATTGATTATCAACAACACAATCCTTAACATATTCACAATATCTTTGATTTTACGGATCTTATAAAAGATCTCAACAAAAGATGTAGAAATAAGGTTCTGATCAATCGAGCCACTAATCACTATTTTAGCTATCTTCCCGGAAGGGAATACAAATTCAATGTTCACTAGAAGAACCATCTCATCTTTTCAGAGATTCCATAACTTTTAGGGCATTTTTGCAAAAGTTCTGGGGTTTAGCCCAAAACTAGGAAAAGGAAAAAATCAACGATTCTGCCTTTCATATACAATTTCTACTTTAGGATCTTTTCCAAACTTTTAGGGTTGAGGCCCATTTCCAAAATTTCAAGGCTAGGTTCCTTTCAAGTAGGGGTGGCAATGTTTGCCAAGACCTACAAACCCGACATGTAACAAGGGGATTAGGGTTGACTGTAAACGGATTTAGGGTCAAAATGGGTCGACCCGCTTTGACATTATTAATAAATGGGTCAGATTAGGGTTAATCCATATAGTCGTATATCTTTAACTTGAGATGACATGAATTTAACCTGCCAACTTGAATTACCAGATAACCCGTGAACCTGACATGAACCCAACATGAAATAAGCAGGTTAGGGTTGACTGTAAATGTGTTTTGGGTCAAAGTAGGCCAACCTGCTTTGACACGATTAATAAATGGGTCAGGTTCGATGAGCTATATAGTTGTATACCTTATCTCGACACAAAACGAACCCGAATTGGCAACATGAATTGCCATTCGTACTTTCAAGACTTTGCAAATAATTCACACCATTCAAAAGAACTGAAAATAACCCATCAATGATCCCAATGATTCAGTTGGCTAAGCCAACTGATAACCTGGCTTTGCTACCAAAATTGATGTACCACAATGGAGATGATACCAAAGTTGATGTAGAACGATAGCCAAGAATCTCAATAAAACTTAAGATATGTAGCGGAAACAAGAATAAGGTTAAAAAACCAAGAATTGAACTTTAATCACACTTTAAGTACTGAAGATTTAATGAAAATAGAAGATGAAACTTGATAAGAGGGGTTTATGAAATTTGATGGGGTGATTTTAATGTATATGAGGAGTATGTATACCTAATTTTAGGTTATTCCAAGATTTCTAGTTATATGAAATTATATAAAAACTTAAGTTGCACACACTCAATCCAAGAAACTAGAAAAATGGAGAAAAGTAAAGAATAAAAGAGAAAATGAAGAAAGAAGAGGAAGAAGAAGAAATAAGAGGAAGAAGAAGAAAAAGAAAGAAAGAGAAGATAAGTTAAGTACCTCTAGAGTAATCCTTACCCCGTAATCCAGGTAATCCATAAAAGGATTTCAAGCTAAGGCATAAGACTTGAAGAAGAAGGAGAAACACCACTTGTGGGAGCAAAACCAGCCAGAAACTTTTATTAATTTCCATCACATCAATACAAAAATTTGCAGCCCTATATAAAGGCTCACAAACTTAAGAAAATAGTAAAATATTAAATTATAAACTCCTAAACTATTAGCTTACTTGATACCTAAAACTTTTCAAAACTCAAAACTACTAAAACCTTGACTTTCTAAAAACAAAAAGTGTCAAAATCAAACCCTGCTAGAGGATTTTGATA
>JAOXJP010150779.1:0-13116 GCA_025762735.1 Platanus orientalis | reverse complement strand
GTGTGCAATCATGCTCAACATAGATTGAAATTTTCATAACAGTTCACATTGAAATTTTCATAATTTTTATAATATTTGGAAGCATTCTAGTGAAATTTCCATTAATCCTCATGACGAGTAAGCCATCAAAATTGAAAATTTGAACTTTAAATAGGTTTATAATTCAAACCTACATCTCAACATTATTATTTTTTAATTCATGGACTGACCTGAGGCCCGATCAGTTAATGAGGGCTAGAGTATGGGCCCAAACCCGGTCTATAATTTGAGGGCCGGGCCGGGCCATAGTAAGCCCAGGCCCGACCCACCCCTACAGTGCTGGTGAATCAAAAGGAATTTCCTGTTGAGTTTAACCACACCATGACACTTACTTGTAAAGATAAGGACGAAGAAAATCGGGAGCATTTACCAAATACAAATCAGATAGGTGTCGCTGAGGGGTTAAATCGACCTAGCGACTTTACACTCAAAATGAATATATGTATATATAAATATATAAGACGTATAGGGAGGCTCCGCAGTGTTTACAGTTCGTTAAGACTTTTCTTTCTCTGCCCAACCATGGCGGCTCTTTCGGCTCGTCCTACTTTAATCAAGAATATGCAACCTTCTTCTTCAGAGATAGGATTCAGTCGAGGCTTTACGAAAACCCCAAGCTTTCAGACAAGGATATTTGGCTTGAGTTCAAAATCTAGGGCTTTTGGGCACAAGAAACTCCAAGTCTCAGCAAGCAGCCTGGACAAACAGGGTAGTGACAATGTGTTATCTCTAAGCGATTCTGCTACTTCTAGGGCTAGGTCCAAGTATGTCTTACTGTCGTTTTAGTTTCATTTTTTTTCTGTCTCTCTTTCTATTATGCCTCGTAGAGTTCCGTTGCAATGGTTACACGTGTATCTTTTTTTCTTCTTCTGAAACTTGCTTCTGCATTACTTCCCATGGTTTTGGCTTATTCTATTCGATTGGATTCAATAGTTCAATTTCTTTGATGCATTATTTTTATTATTATTGGCTCATTTTATTTCATTTTGTTTAGTTACGTTAAGGGGAAAATAGAATTTACTTTTATTTTGGTTTAGGGTGGTATTTTGACTTGGGTTGCATTTCAGTGGATTATGGTTATTTTATGCTTTTTGAATAAACAATTTCTATTAGTTTATTGTTACTTTTGCCCCCTTCCCCCTTTTATTTGAATTACAGTACCTTAATCCTTTTGGTTGAAGTATTTCCTTTTTTTTGGATATTTACTGATATTTTTTGGATGTTTTCTTTTCTTTTTGGTTTTGGTTTAAGATAAATAATTGTAATTTTTATTTTTAACCTGGGTTTCTAGTAATTTTGTGTAGCATTTGCTTTCTTCTTCATTGGGTTGGCTATTTCTACTGATTTGATGTAGGTATTACTTTGTGTTTAGTTCTTTCTATGATACTTTGGAGTTTAACTTGACTTGTACGAAGCATTCTGGTCACCTTAATGTGTTTGATTCGTGTGTGTTGGGGAATTTCAAAATTGTCATTCTTGATCAAGGACTAGAATGATAGTTCTTCATTAAAGATTGTTGTTGTTCAAAGGAAATCATTCAAAAATTTTGAAGACTTTGTTGGTTGCATTCCGGTTCTCTCCATTATCGAACGCCATGGTGGTATTTTTTCTCGTATTTTGTTAGGGTCGAGTAGCTTTGAATGGATGTCTGATATTTTGCATCTTACTGCTCGGCTAGACCATTTGGTGGAGCTACCAAGAACCCATGATGAGGGTGATCATGTGTTGGTCATTTATCGGCATGGGAATCAGCAGAGACGATTTATTGAGATATCCACGAACCCTAGAAGGGATAGGGGTTTTTGAATCCTTATTCTTAAAGATGATGGTCAAGATAGGTTAACCTTGCATTTGTTGGAGTGAGGTTTCGATGATGACCGCCGTTTGCAGCTGATGGAACCCATTCGTGCTCAAGTGAGATGGTTACCCTATTCTTTCAAAGAAAACGGGTGGTAGGGAAGGTCATCATGAATTCTGGAAACCCTTCAAAGGTGCTTGGGTTCATCAGGTGGGCATGGGTTTAAAGGAGTCTCTAGGGGACTGGTTTACTACAATCTACATTGAGTCGATATGAATCTCCATTGGTCGGATGTTTTGGAACTTGTGCAATCTGTTTTAGGAAGAAGGAAGAAAGTCTCAAATCATCCCGATAGAAGTGGATCGTGGTATTATGTTTGGGGAGACCGGGGAGGAGGCCTTGTGTTTGGATTCAAAAGGAATTGAGGTTAGTGCTCATAGGAATTATGCAACACCACCCAAATTACCAACCGAATTAGTAAAGCAAGGTAAGGCTGAGGATAAAATTGTGTCCAAGGTTCTCAAGTAAGGGTTTTAGTTGCATATTTTGGGCAAGGAAGCAAGGTCTTGAGTGGGGAATTTAGGACTGACACAGTGAGTGAATAAAGGGGAATTAGAGAGTTAATGTGGGACAGAACAGGGCTGTTCGTGGGGTAGGATGGAGAACTGGAACAGCAAGCTATTAATGGGTGTTTAGGCTGGATTTCAGGTTCTGTTTAAGTGGGGGATATAGCAGGTTAAATAGGGCTATTGGAGGGTTGTTTAGATACAATACATTGGGCCAAAACATGGTTAACAACAAAGTGAACTGGGGTTTATCAGCAGGGTCTATAGATTACTAATCTGGTTTAGGACTATCTTCAAACAGTGGGTGGGCACAAAGGATTTAGGTAGAGTAGGGGTGATGTAGGATATCCAAAAGAATGGATTCCTACAATATGGGATTATGGTGGGATGATGCAAAACACATGAAAGAATAAAAGTAATGATTATTGAATTAAAGAAATAAAAAAAATTCAATTAAAACAATTTCAAGAATTCAAGATTCAACTAAAAGATTCATAAAAATTAAATTCTTGAATCAAGAAAAGTGAAAGAACAAAGGGAAATAGATTAAGACAATCAAGAAAGGGTTTCTTGATAGTTTTTTGGTGAAGAATTAGAAGAGGATGATAAAGTAATGCTATATGCAAATTTTTCAGATTCAAGATTATTGTAAAGAAAAATTCTTTATTAAATCTTTAATCTAAAATTACAATAACAGTGTGAGTATATCAAGAAAATAGTAAGATTATTGACCAAGATCAAAAAAGAAAAAAGAAAGAGAAGAGAGAATATTAGAATGAGTAGAAGAGAGAGAAGAAGAGAACTCACCTTACGTGAGGGATTTTGGAGAAGATACCAGCCCAAATCGTGGACTCCATAAACAATCTTTGTTTCATCAATTAACAACTGATTACTACCTATTCTTTATATAGACTTGGACCAATAGATTCCTAAATCAACTAGGATTTCTACTGTTAATATTGCACCTAAGACCCTAAACTTAATCCTTATTATAAGATGGATTACAACTCTCAAATCCGACTTAGAAAGCTTTTAGGATTGTTAGGGATAATGTTTACAACCCATAATTGTCTTAGATAAGAATTTTGAAAAGTTGAGAAACCAATAAAATTGGTTTCCAACTCCTAGTTTGACTAGAAAACATAATATTGCAATTTTAATAGGATATTCAATTTTTGCTCCAAAATAATTATTTTTTTATATTTATACACCTTGATATCAATAAATATCATTTATAAAATTTCATGAAATATGGAGTCGTATTCCTTTTTGTGGCATTTTGTTGAACAGTTGGTGTGCAATAAAAAACTAGGGTCTAAAGGACTCTAAAGAATCCCAAATTTTTTGGAGATGTCAAACCTTATCTAACAAGGACTCCCACAAAATTTGGTGCGATTTGGAGTCTGCTTGGGACTTCAAATCCTTATTGAACACCTAAGGGGAAGTAGGGACTGACTGGGCCACACAGGGCCATGCGACACAGGCCCGCACAAACGCAGGTCGTGCGCCCGTGTGTCCCTTCGTGTCCCCGCCTGATGTCCCCTCCTGTCCCCTCATGTCCCGTCCTGCTTATGTCTCTGGCTACACCAACACCTATGTACCCTAAAATGTTGTCCCCGGCTGCACCAACACCTTTGTACCCCGAAATGGTGTCCCCTTGTGTCCCTAGGTGCACCAACACCTCTATGTTCTTGAAATGGTGGTCCCTTGTGTCTCAAGGTGCACTAATACCCCTATATTTCTGGAATAGTGTCCCCTTGTGTCCTCGAGTACACCAACACCCCATGTCCCTAGAATGGTGTCTTCGGGTATACCAATACTCCATGTCCTCGGAATGGTGTCCCCTTGTGTCTCGGGGTACACCAACACCCTATATCCCCAAAATGGTGTCCCTGAGTACACTAACACCCATGTCCCTGAAATGGTCTACCTTGTGTTCTCGGGTACATCAACACCTCATGTCCCTCGGAATGGTATCCCCTTATTCCTAACCCTAAAAATTCGAAAAATAAAATCTAAATTTTTTTGAAAAGTTATATGTAACTTAAAATAATGGTTTTGACCTAGTATGATCTAGTTTGACTAGGCTTGACTCATATTAACCCAGTTTGACTAGGGTTGAACAGAAATAACCCAGTGGACTAGGTTTGACTGTTGTTGACTAAGAATGGACAAAATTTGATCAGAGTTAACTAGATTTGACTAGAATTGACTGAATTGGACCATGGTAGACCGAAATGTTTTTAGGTTGATTAGCTTTGACCTGAATTGACACTAAAGTTGACCGGAATGGTTTTATATTGACCAAATTGACTGAGTATCACTAGACTTGATCATAGTTGACTAGTATGATTGGGTTTGACTAGAATAAACTATTGTTGACTTAGTTTGACCAAGAGTTGGTCAATGTTGACTAGTTTGACCAGAATAGACTAATGTTGACTTAGTTTGATCAAGAGTTGATCAAAGTTCATTAGTTTGATTAGACTTAACAATAGTTGACTAAAATAGACTAGTGTCGATTTAGTTTGACTAAGAGTTGATCAAAGTTTATGAGTTTGACTAGACTTAACAAGAGTTGGCCAGTTTGACATAAGAACTAAGAATTAATTAGATAAGATCTAGATTGACCTAAATGACCTAGGGTTTACTAGATATGATCTAGATTAACCCAAATAATCTATAGTTGACCAAATTAGATTAAAATTGACCTAAAGAATCAAGAGTTGATTAGATCATATCCAATTTAATATAATTGAATGGAATTGATCAAATGAAATCTAGTTTGACTACAATTGATCTAGTTAGACCTAGTTTAACTAAGATTGAGTATAGAGTTTTTAGTTTGACTAAGATGCACTCGATTTGACAAAATAATGAAATCTACTTTAATAAAACCCTAATTAGGATATGATTGATATCCTAAACCACTTGTGGACCCAGTAACACAACATATATTACTGAGTTTACAATTTAGATTAAATAATTTACTTGGTATTTTGGAACTACCTAGATACATATGATACATGAGGTCTTACTAATGGGATTAGAGAACTTAATAACAGTGGGAGATAAAGTTTGATACCCTGTGTAGCTATAATATTAATATGATGCAAATATAATTATGTGATTATGATATGGTTAAAGAATGTGATAATATAATGTTTTATGTATGAGATGCATGGTTGATGTGTTTATGAAATGTTAATGGCATGTGATATTAAGATAGATAAAAATGTTTCTAATTTTGCATGAGATGTAAATGAAAATGATGATTTGATATTTCATGGGATGTATATAGAAACGTTCTAATATAATTATGGTATGAGATACATGATTTACGTAGTTATGACATGAGATATTAGAAGTGTATGATCAATTTAGTAATGATATGAAATATGAAAAATACTAAGTTATGATATGAAATATCATTAATGTATAAATAATATGAATTAATAATGGCATAAGATGCTTGATTTAAAATCACTTAATTTAAATATTTAGCGGGAGCCTCGTGCACTGGGCCGCCCTTTTTAGTATGTAAGCAAGAATTATTTTACGAAATAATTTATGTGGCCTTTCACTGTCAGTGGAAGCAGATTTCATCTGGAATAGGTTGGTTGCTGCCCACAGGATAAAACCATATTTGTATTCAGTTGCTTTGCTCTTATTCATTTCTTGGGATTGGTCTAGGTATAGTTAGTGGGAGTGTAAGCCCATAGGATACATCATCCCACAATGGTGGGTCTATACTTAACTGAATGAATCATGACGGCCCACATGTTTTAGTTATGATTCTTTTAAAGGTCAGAAGAAGATCAGAAATCAGAAATCAGGAAAATAGTTTAAAGAAGCTTTTACTAGAAGTTGATGGATAATATCTATCTGCCTAATTAAGGTTGATATGATTGATGCTCACATGATAAGATTATGTTTAGAAGGATTAGGATTTTGATGATCACTTGTAATTTTAAATGAATCCCAATCCTATGACACATGAGGGAGTCATGAAATTGATAAAAAGGTGATCGACACCATCTGATTTAAAAAACCCAAAATTAGATGGTTAATTTTATTTGATGATGATGTTTGTTTGATATGAGATATCAAAAGTAATGATAATTATCATATTTCAACAGATTATTATAATAATAATATAATTATGTCCCAACTTTGTGAACTAGAAGTTAAGACTTTAATTGTGTTTAAAATTAAAAGATTAGATTAGTTCATATCACTAATCTTTTAAAGCTATATGAAGGCACTCAGGCATAAGTTGAATTAAGCCACAAGGCAAGAAGCTATAGTAAGTTTGGTAAGCATATAAAGATATTATAGTTAGATGACTACATCTTCACAGATGATAGGTTCATAGAATGATCCTAATGAGTCAAATTATTTGACCAGATGTAAGTTTATGTGATTCTTGTATAATTAATTGAGTTATATAAGGATATGAACGATGTACTATTTTACTAAAACCTATGCAGGAAGATTAAAATTTCATCAATGATAAAAGATGAGTGCTTACCTTGTTAATTATAGTAGTGACTTTCAATTTAAGTCTAAAGACAATAAATGGAAGTAAAAAAGATCTACTCTTGATGTTTCTAATAGTGTTAATGAGGGTGGTGTGAATAAAACAAGTCCTAAAAACAAAAATTCAGCAAGTGCAAGTGGAAAGTGTTTCCATTGTAATAGGTTCTGTATTGATAGAAAAAATATCACATGTATGTAGCTTTTTAGTGAAAGAAGTATAATAATAACAAAGTTTTGTATTCTTTATTTCAATTAGTTGGCTCTTATAAATCGTACAATGTGAACCATAGTCTATTGAAAGTATTTGCAATTAGCTGCAAGAATTTATGGGGTCCAACATATTTGATTAAATGAGTGCCAATGTTTAAGTTTTTTTTCTAGAAAAAGAGTAAAACCTAATAATAAAAGGTTAGGAACCTTAATAAGTTTTCAATAGTTGCCTATCAAATTCTATTGTTACAAATTATAGATAGTTAAAATTAAATAGGATTTAATTTAAAACTATACCTTTGGTCTCCAATAAATTATGAATTGGGTGAAGACCTAATCAAGATATTAAGTGTAGGGTTGTATGTTAGGTGTAACATAGGAAAGTGAACCTAATAGTTAGGTACAATACATAAGCTAAAGAGTTAGCTTCTATGTTTTTAAATAAGAAAAAATCATGTCTTAGAAATTACATTTTAGAAAGATAATAATGTCCCTTGCTATGCATGAAAAGAAGTAGGATTGTTTTATGAATTGTCTAGAAACTTAGTACAACTAGATTAATTAGAAAACTAGTTCTCAGAACTTGTTAACCTTCTAATGCACTAGCTTTTTGATGTAGTGGGAGAGTTTCTAAACCTTCCTAGTTCTGACATATATAGATGAGGTTTACATTTTAATTGTTAACAAATCTAAATAAAGTATTCTTTTGATTAAACAATCAAGCGTTACAAGAATTCCGAAGAGTTGGATGTGTATAAGAAAGTAAATTAAAAGCCCATTATTTATTTGGTCCATTATGTTAGTTATGCCTTACACATTGAGTGATGTGTGAATGGTCAAGTTATACAGTTAATATAGTGAACAAGTTTTAAAGTAGTATAGGATGAGATCACTAGATAGTTAGAAATCATATGTTAAAATATGAGATAAAGACCAATAATTATAGTTACAAAAGTGTGAACAATTTAAAATGTTGGATAATATTTGGTTATGTTTTACATTGGGAGGAAGCTCATTAGCTGTAGGAGTATGACATAGTAATGTATTGTAGATTCTACAACATGGGCAGAATATGATACAACTTAAGAAGTAATATAGAAAGGGTTTAAGTTACACTGGTTTCACAGAACTTAGTGTAATTACCTTAGATTGATCACTTTTGACTCAATGAGGTGAAATTGGTTTCATTGTGATTACTTTCCCATATAATCTTGTAGACTTATGACTAAAGTTCTACAAAAGACATTAGATGAACATATTGACCAGATGTGTATTCGACAAGTTTGTGATTGGCTTTGAGGACAAGTGGGAGATTGTTGAAAATATGTGTCCTGACAAAGCTATTCACATAAAATATAGACATGATTAATTAATTATTTATTGAATAATAACTATTTATTCTATCATCACATGTATTTGTTTCTTAATATGGATAGCTATTTAATTTCATTAGATGAGATAGGTGGTTGTCAAGCAACATAGTATGATGTCAGATACATTGGAATGTGTAGAGAGATCTGATAATCCAATTCTTGTAAACCTGAAACTTTATAGCTATGGGTGATGCTAGATACATCACTTATAGGGTTGCTACATGTAGAGCTGCTATATGATGGAGTGATCTAATCTCAGTCACTAGAGTGAGATTCTAAGCTTGAATGTGAGTGCATTATATAAATGCATTAAATAAATCTATTATGCACACACTTAATAAAACATCACTGTTAGGATAAGTGTTTATATTTATAGACTCGTCCTTAGACCTAAGGGGTTTGTATTTTTCTAAGTCATTATGTTAGTTATTTTGAGCTACCAACCAGTGATGCCTAATTAGAGGATATAATCATGGGTAGTTTGGATAACCTACATGATAGTTGAGAGGTTGCAAATACCCAACAAGGAATCCACTGCCCTTAAATGGGAGAATATTCAGTTTAGGAAAATATGTGATTTAATTTGAAATAAAACTTTGGTGCCAGTGGTTCTTGATAAAGTGTTTGTCCAATGTTTTCAAAATTATATTATCTAGATATATTTAATTAAAAAAATGATTTTATCAAATAAATGTTTTTAAATGTCCAATTGATTCATTAAGCTCTTAATGATAATGTTCTAATGACTATAGGGGTTAGTCAATGGTTATTTTATCATCCTGAAGGTCATTGAGGAATTTGTGTAGTGAAAGGACATGTTTGTGAAATATCTATAAGGAAGAGTCTCATTATTATTTTTTTATTTTTGGGAGGTTCAGTTGCAATATGTAACAGAGAGTATTGCAATTAGTAGATTGTCAGTTTATAATTAATAAAAGATAGAGTATCCTGAATGTAGTTTGACTTAAGAATCCTGGGCCCCACAGCCTAAGGATAAGAATCCTATAAAGATCCCACACCCTGTAGGTTTACTTTGGCTTCTCAAATATTCTATATAAAGATGTACCAACATTCAGATAGGATCCTGTAACTTTTCTAAGAGTGGGAGAAGTGCAGAGAATTCTAGAGTAGGTATGGATGCTTTGGAGACTGGGTCAGATCATCGTCTTGTGTCCGGTTTAGCCATTGATGTATTCTTCTTAATCTTCCTTGATAAAATCCTAGTATTTCATATGGTGATCATGGGAGGAATAATATTCATGATTTGTATTTTTAGGATTGTATATCTTGTTGATGTGGGGCCAAATATGTATGCGGAAGCAAGGACATGTTTAAAAGAAACCAAGAACATCTTTGTCACACACCCAATTAACTTCCAGATTAGAAGAAAATAGGAAATAGAAGATAGAAGAAAATTACATTATTTGGAAAATGAATTAGACAATAAAACAGATAAAGAAATTGGAGAGAAAGGCTGTTTTAGGGTTTCCAAAATTTCTGGGTAGAACCACAAAATTACCAAAATACCCCTACAGACGCATCAAAATTTACAGGTGATTAGATGAGTAAAAAGGAGATCACCATTTAAAATTTGGAGTTATTCTAAGAAGTAACAATATATAAAATATAAGATTTATTAGTCTGCAATGTCTTGTGAAGAAGAAAACATAAAACAGTAAGGAATCTTTGATTAGAAACTTAATGAAAACAAAGGGTAATTACAAGGACTTTAAGGGGATTGGATGGGGAGAAAAACACTGAAAAAAAATCACAAAAAAGTGACTTATAGGGGGTGGGGGCTATTTCTAAACAAGAGTAACCTAGAATTTCAAGAAGAAATAATGGAGGTTAGAAAGAGGTATTCCAAACATCAAAATAGTAGAGACCTTTTTTCTATTGAAAATTTGAAAATTATGTGAAGAATAATTATCAAATAACAAGAAGGAAAAAACTTCACTATTATTATGATTCTTATTGAGATGATTGATGGATAACAAATTCAAAGTGAAATTGGGAACGTAAAGGACATAAGAAAAGTAAATAAGAGGTGGCAGAAATATCAACATGCCCAGCAACAGATGAATAGGAACCATTTGCACTATGGACTTTATCCTTCCCAAAACTAACATGATGCGATGTAATTAAGGAAGACATACTAGTCATGTGACGGGAGACTCTTGAATCAATGATCTAAGAACTCAGAGGAGTAGAAATAGACACAGATAAAGGTGATTCAAATGTACCTGAAGCTGCAAAAGACGATGTAGGGGCTGTTAATGGAAGCTCGAGTTGAGAAACAAAACAGCATAAGGCCTCAATCTCTTGAGATAAACTACTATTAGATGAAGTAGAAGATATATGAGCTGTAAGTGCAGGCTTTGAAGAAGTGGATGCTGCAGAATGTGCACTAGGTCTGGTTATTCCAAACCGACCACCTGTGCCACCCCCAGAACCACCTCGCTAAAAGGGACATGAAGGTTGTTCCTGGAGGAATCCATAGAGATCCCAACACTGATCCTTGGTGTGCCTGAGTTGACCACAATGCTCACATTTGAGCTATTCTCTATCATCAAATGTAGTACTAAACTGTCCACCATGATTATGTCTACCACTGCCACCACGGCCTCCTCTAGTGGTAGAGAGATAAGTGCTGATTTCCCCACAAAAGATGATATATTCATGGCACTTCTTTGTCTTTCTTCGCAATGAATGTAGGAGTTAACTTTATTCAGAGAGGGTAAGGGTTCTTTTCTAAGAATCTATACCCTGACATGTTCATATTTCGAATTTAAACCAGCCAAAAATTCAAAGATCTATATCTCCTCAACATGCTTCTTATAAGCAGTAGCATCTTTCACACAAGATGGACGATATATAGTACAATGGTTCAACTCTTCCCGCATCTTCCTTAGAGTTAATAATAGATTGAAAAGGGCTGAACTCCTTGTTTGAACTGTGCAATACATTGCCTTAGTTTGTATACTTAGGTGGTTTGTCCAAGTTTTGAATACGTCTGAGATAAAGAATCCCAAATCTGATGAGCAGTCTCTAAGAATAAGTAGTGTTCACTAATTTTTGCCTTCATAGAACTCAAAAGCCAATCCATAACAATAGCATTTTCCGTTTTCCATTTTCGATAGCGGGGGTCACCTTTGGGAGGCATTTCAACTTTCCTAGTAGCACTCTTTTTTATCTTCCCCTTATATATAGATGAAAATTGATTTGGGCCATGTAAGATAATTGCTGCCATCAAATTTGACTGTTGTAATTTGAACTTGATATTGGTCTCCAATTACTTAGGTGCTGCTGCCCCCATCCACAACATTCGACTCACGCGAGTATGAACTTTGTTCTGACATTATAACATGTATTTTAAACTACTACAATTGAATAACCTGATCAGACCCCTACAAGTCACATACGACACACCTTCCACTGGCCACACAGCCAACTAATAACCAGCAACACACCTTCTAATGGCTACACAGCTAATCAATAACCTGCAACAATCATCACTAATGGACCAGACCCAACCAACCAAATGAACAGGGTATATCATGAATGGAAGAGAACCCACAAAAAGGTGTTTCATAATCACTGCAGCTTAGAAGAGTGCTAGGCGATTCAGATCCCCAACTATGTAGAATTGAGTATTGCTCATCTCAGCAAATAACAAAAAGAAGACTGAAAACTTGAGTTACCTATAGGGGTGGTACCATTAGGGGACTGAAACTCTTAGAACTCCCTCAATAGTACTCCAAACTTTATAAGACTTTTTGCATATGATTTCTGTGATAGGGAGGGAGTAAATTAACTGAAGAAACCGGGCAAACAACTTTTGATTTGAACACTATTGACAAAATTCCCAAATCTGGAATTTCGAGATTTTTTCAAAGAAAAATCTTAAAAAAAATCTTGGATCTACTCGAAATCACCCACATAAGTCTCTATAATGTCGATAAAATCAAGATCTTCATAACCCATACAAAATCCTTCATAGCTCTGACAGGTTCTATGGCTGCTGACATTAGCAGCTAATGACTATGCTACCCTCAATACATTGTATCTCAACTGAAACCTCTAGTTCCTCCATGGGTCAAAGCATTCTTATGGACAATGGCTCTAAATTGTATAAACAATATGGATATGCTTCAAAGGAAGAGGCCGTTTATGCCTTTATCCCTCCATTGGTGTGTGCTTTGTAAAGAGAATGAATCTGCAAGACATATATTCCTCTATTGCTAGTTCTTCAAAACTATTTGGGATCATTTCTTCTCAAAGATGTTCCATTCGTGGGTAATGCCAGCTGAGGTGGACTTCATCTGTCAATGTAACTGTTGGGGATTGGGGGATTGTGGAAAAGTCTTTGGGCTTGTTTGATCCATGCTTCTTTTTGGGGTTGTTGGAAGGAATCGCAGAATTTTTGAAGGGAAATATAGATCGAAGTATGAAGTTCTAGATTCAATTGTTAGAGAAGTGGGGATTTAGCTCATTGTCTCAAGGGAGTGAAATTTCCGAAATGGATCCTAGAGGGGGGGTGAATAAGATCTTTATAAAATATTTAAAATTTCTTTTAAATAAATTATTCTTT
>JAOXJP010150768.1:0-13116 GCA_025762735.1 Platanus orientalis | reverse complement strand
TCTAATCCCTTGTACTTTTTGGATTCTCATATTCCTTTTCTAATCCACCCAAATCTGGACATCCAGATGGAGCCTTAGGGTAACTAACACAACCGCTCTTTAACTGTGTTAACTAACTTCTTTCTCTACTTTCTTACTATCCCTCTCAAGATGAGAGGTGGAACAAATCTTAGCTTGTGTCAAAACTTATCAAAATTTTGAAAAAGATAACAATTTTGTAAATAAATTTGCAGGTTGATCATCTGTAGATATGTAGTGAACTTGAAGAACTTTCTCACGTAAAAATTGGTAGTCAAGTTCAATATGTTTTGTCCAAGCATGAAACACTGGATATGAAGTAAGAGAAATTAGGGCATGTTGTCACACCATATAATTGGAGTGGATATGAGAGGTATCTTGAACTTTGTGAGTAACATTCTTAATCAGCACACCCAAGCTGTTGTGGATGCTAAACATCGATACTCAGCTTCTGTTGACAAGCTGGAAACTGTGTTTTGTTTCTTTTGCCAACCAAACTATTGGATTGTTTCCAAAATACACACAAAAACCCCTAATCGATTTTCGATCCATAACATGGTGTAACTAACTGTCCCAAAATATGGAATGTGTCATTATTGTGCTTTTTGAAGGTAGTTGAGTCCTTGTATAATAGTGTAAATGAACACGACCAAGATAACTTCAGGATATAATCTAGCTCAAACCAAAAAGATAAGAGGGAGAGAGAGAGAGAGAAGATGTTATAGGCCACCTTGGTCTTTTACTCTTTTATGGTCTTGAACTCCTTCAAAATGTCTCACCCTGATTTTTCAAATATTTGATCATTTTTATAGTGGTGAATGAGTAGTTGTGTGTCGTCACATCACAGTAGATTCATGATAGGTTGTTCACCAACTTTTTAGTTGTTTTTGCAAGTTTACAGGTCTTACGCTTATAACTACAAGTGATGTGACTTGACAAACTTTGATAAGCATGTTGTCTTGCTACAATAGGTTTATGCCAGCTGGCGGGCACCCAGTTGTCGCACACTCACACGTCAACCCAAAACACTTTTCTTGGTGACGTCATACTTCTCTCTCATCATCCTCTTGTTATTATTATTATTATTATTATTATTATTAAAATACATCCATCTATCCGTGAGAATAGATGCACTTTATCCTTGCGGACAAAAAAGCATCCTATCTGCCGAATGGATAACCTTAAGTATATGCTTCATATAAACAAGCACATATATCTAGACTAGAATCTCAAATAAAGTTATAAGAGGTAAGAACATGTAATTATTTGGGGAGAGTTTTCCTTGGGACATGATAGAAGAACCAAGGTGTAACAAAGGGTGTGGACTTATAATGTCTCTCTATTGCTTTTATTTTAATGGGTTATTATAGGTGAAGAAGGGTTTTGAACCCAGGTCTTTGGTACAACACCTACAGACTTTACCATCTTAACAAGTTGGTAAATATCCAAAACCATGAAACTTAAAATATAAATATGTAATTGATATTTATTTTACATATATATATACGTAATTATTAGTTATAGATTATTTATTTTATTATAATACTGCACTATACAAATAAATGCCTAAATTCTAACAGTGGGATAGGGCTATCAACTATCTGCCTAAGCATCTATATTTGATTCACATTCAATTCGATTAAAGCAAATATAGATGCATATGCATTTGATCTGATTATTTTAATACATTATATATATATATATATATATATATATATATATATATATATTTCATTGTAGCAGGTTGAGCCAAGCCCAAACCCACTTTTTCTTTCCAACGGTCAAGGGTCATCTTCTCTCATACCCAACACTCGAATACCAAGGTCATAGCAACAATGTCTACCAGTGGTGACAGTAGCCATCAATGGGGCGATGACAAAGACACCATTGTAGCTAATCAAACTACTGAGCTCCTTGTATTTTCCATTATTTCCATTAGCATCCTCAAAACCCTCAACCCTTATAAAATAAACAACAACAGTAACGGCTGAATCAACATTAACAACGAATCACCTCCACTTCTAAAATCCAAATCTCCTCCCTAAGAAGCCACTAGGGTTTGAAGTTAACAGGACCAAATCTCATTATTCCCCCTTTAGTTTTATAAATTTTTAATTGGTATTCTTCCCATTTTTTTGTCATTATTTTTTTCTCACTGCAGAAACCCATCACAAGTATGCAACATTGGAATGAACCATAAAGATTGTGTAGGGAGACATACCCTTTGAGGTCACTCTAGGAGACCGAGAGTCAGAGACTGGAAGCAAGAGGCATGGGGCATCTGGCGGGCGTCTAACAATAGCGACAAGGAACAGCTGAATAGGTAAGTACTTCTTCTTCTTTAAATCATTCGAATATCCAAATTTGCATCTAACTAAGTTAAACAAATCAAATGCAAATCCTGATTTCAAACATCAGTCGAATTTCAGATTTGAATTCAAATAGATGAATTTTTTAAACGAATCAAAAGACACATCTGATTTGAATTCACTCCATTTACAGCCCTACGGTAGGAAGCTTGATGAAAGAAGCAATGGTGCAAGGATGGGATTATACTTAATGACAAGTTTTTTTTTTTTTTTTTTGGGGCAAAAATCTGCTCCCACAAGTTTTGCGTCTACAAGTGGCAACAAATATGTCAAATCAACACGTGGCAAACCAAAAAGTGTGGGTTATTTGAATGAAATTTACCCACGATAAAGTAAAATGTCTTTAACCTTATCTTAACTTGAGTTATGAATTTGGGTAAAAGGATGGGACTCACGAACTTGACGAACTATTCATTTCCCCTTCCAAAAAACACCTAGTTTCTCCTACCATTGCTCGCATACTTTATCGCTGAAGTTCGCAAGCCGACGACATCACAACCATCGTCATCGCAGTTTCACAAGTAAGATATTTATTTTCCTTTCCTTTTTCTCTCTCTTCCTTTTTAATGGAACAAAGTCATCTATCTATAGTGGCTGTAAATGGCTCTTGAAGGATACCGAGCATTCAGTTCCTGCCATTCATCATATTTTGGCATGCATTGGGTTTTTCACATCTTTATGGAAGAAGGTTTTATTGATTTTATGCAATGTCTCTTTGATTTTGGTTTGTGAGCTCTCATATATAAGATGAAGATGGTAGTCTGTTGTTACATTTAGACTTTTCGAAACATTTTCACTGGTATATTTTTGTTGTTGGGTGTTGTGTTGGTTGACACATATTACTCACTAGCTCTTGGTTCTTGCTAATTTGATTTTGGAAAATGGCATATTCTTCTAATTTGATTTGGAAAAATGGCACATTCTTCCAACTCAACGATGACATTGAGATTAGGGGTGTTAATGTTTGACACGACCCATGAACCCGGCATGAACCCAACATGATATAAGTGGGTTAGGGTTGAGTGTAAACATGTTTCAAACCTGCTTTGACCCGGTTAATAATTAGGTTGGGTTTGGGTTGACACATATAGTCGTATACCCTTAACTTGACACAACACGAATCTGACCCGTTAATATGTATTATCACTTAACTGGCAAACCCGACACAAAATAAGCTAGTTATGGCTAACTATAAATGTGTTTCAGGTCAAAACAGGTGGACCTACTTTGACACGATTAATAAAAGGGTTGTGCTCAGGTTGAGCTATACCCTTATCTCAACATGACACAAACCTGACCACCAACACGAATTGCCACCCCTAATTGAGATCCTTCAATGGAATTGTTTTTTTTTTTTTTCGGGAGTAATCTATGCCTTTGGAATTCTTATTTTTTATATTTGAACTCCCAAGTCTGGTTTCTATGGGCATGAGTTGGTGAGTCTCTTCAATGTTCATTTACACATCAGAAGGATGGTGACTCTTTTTTCCTAACTTTTGCTAACATTTTTTTTTTTTTTTTTTGCTTTCTCAAGTAGATGTTATCTTTGTTTACTTGTATTAAGATTGAAATGGGTTTTCATAATGATATCTATGCTCTTTTCTTTTCAGAATCACAAATTGAGGCATATAGATGATGGTATTCAAACAACACATATTCAACAATTGATGATATGGATATGGTACAATCCCCACAAGCACATGAGAAAAACACTAATGAAGGTAATGAAGCTAACATACTAGATTCATTTATTGGAACGTAGTTTGAGTCAAAAGACCAAGCTTATGAATTTTATAATGAATATGCAAAGAAGATGGGTTTTTCCATTCGAAAGGAATAGAGGAACATGAAAAATGGTGTCCGGACACATAGAAAGTTTTGTTGTTCGAAGGCGGGTATGAGAAAACATGATAAAAGGAGGATGAATGTGAAAAATCATCGTGATGAAACAAGAGTTCATTGCATGACACATTTCTTGATTGGTTAAGTCAAACTGTAAATTTGAGGTTAAAGACTTTGAAGCCACTCACAATCATTGGTATATGCTAAAGAAATCATTCATGTGTAGGTCACAAAGAGAAATAAATGATGCTCAAGTTGCTAAAGCTGACCTTGAAGACAGTGTTGGGATAATACCTAAGGTGACATTTGATTTTATGTGTGCACAAGCTGGAGGCAATGATAATGTTGGGTTCCTTTCTGTAGATTATAGAAACTATTTGCCAACAAAGCGAATGAAAGAAATGGAGAAGGGAGATGAATGAGGTGTCCTAAGATATCTTCAGGGAATGGTGGTTGATGACCCGGGGTCTATGTATGTCATACAGCTTGATGATGATGATTTAATAGAAACTATTTTTTGGATGGATTCTTAGATGGTGATTGACTACATTACCTTTGGTAACGTGGTATGTTTCGACACAACATATAAGACGAATAACTAAGATTGGCCTTTTGCACCTTTTGTTGGGGTTAATCATCACAAGCAAACTATCATATTTGGTGTAGCTCTCATGTATGATGAAACCAACGAGTCCTTTGAGTGGTTGTTTAATGCCTTCTTTGAAGCAATGTTTGATAAACACCCAACAACAATTCTTATAGATCAAGACAAGGCGATGGCGCATGCAATATCTGTAGTTATGCCTAACACGTATCATCACATCTGTGTGTGGCATATGTATCAAAATGCCTTAAAACATCATAACCACATGTTCAGTTCAAAATCCTTCAAAGAAGATTTCAACAGATGCATATATGATAATGATGACGAAATTGATTTTCTTGATGCATAGAAGATGATCTTAGAGAACTATAAATTGCAAGATCATACATGGTTGCAAAAGTTACTTGATGAGAGGGAAAAATGGGCCTTGGTATATGGAAGAAATACATTTTGTGTGGACATAAAGAGCACCCAACAGAGTGAGGGTATGAATAGTGTATTGAAACAGTACCTTCAAATTATAATTTTGTACAATTTTTCTCACAGGTTGAAAGAATTGTGTCTGATAGGCAAATGGAAAAAAGCAATTGCTGACTTCAAAATGACACAAAGTATTCCAATCTTGATGATTGATGTTTCCATATCAGAGATTGCAAGGAACATATATACGCTTGAGATATTTAAATGGTTTCAAGAAGAGTAAGTGAAAGGGCAAACTGTATTGCTAGGATCTATAACATGATTGATTCCATCATGACTTACAAAGTCAATTGCAAGAGGAAAAATCGTGGTTACATGGTAACATTTGATTATTTAAAGTATATTGTGGAATACAATTGTAAAATGTTTGAATTTTGTGGAATTTTATATGGGCATGCACTAAGAGTGATAAATGTATTTGGTTTAAGTGGGGTTTTAGAAAAGGTATATATTGGAGAGATGGAGAAAAGATGCAAAAGCTTCTGTTGTAACCACTAGTACTGTTTCAGAGTTAAATGAAAAAAAACACTTTCTTTAACTCGTTATAAGGTATTGATGCGAAAGAGTATGAAACTAAACTCTATGGCTGCGGAGACTTCAGAAGCATTTATAACAATGGAGAAAGTTTTAGATAATATGATGACCAAATTAAAGAACCTTCACATTCAAGAAGCTAAAGGAGGGCACAAAGAGGTGCATATTTCTGATGTTGATGAAGGTATACCATGTAGTGCACCAAATGTTGTCCCAATAGTCCCACGTGAACTGAAGGGGATTAAAGAAAAAGAGAAAGGTTGTAAGGGTCGTAACAGAAAGAGAAGTGCGAAGGAAAAAAAAATAAGAACCCAATGTGTTCTTCAAATGCACAACTGGCGACTAGTCCACTTGTACCCTTGAGTCTGACAGGTCCGACTACTTCAGATCTAACCTCTCAGGTGATACTTTTGTTAGTGTTCAATCATTTATTTGATTATTATCCTAATAGCATAATTATTTTCTAAATCTACAATTAAGGCGATTGTATTATGTAGGCAATTTATGAAGTTTTGTCCACTCAGTTACCAAACCCATTCATTGGAAGCCAACTAGTAATGAGAAGCGTTCAGATGAATCCTCCCATGAACCAACTAGGTCAACGCCATCAAATCAGTCCAAGTACATACCATTAATGTATGGTTTATGGTTATGGTTAAGTTTATGGTTTAAGGTTATTTTTTATTGTTATTTTTATATCATTGATTTTTGTTGCAAGAGTATCACTGGCTAATTTCTAGAACCCAATTATTCTTGTGGATGATGTAGGAGATGGTTATGGTATTATTGTTATAGTGATATATAGAGATTTTGTTTGCTGTAGAAGTGAGAAACAAAGACGATTCCCCCATTTTGGAGTTTTTGCTTATTTTGAAACTCAGGTCCCCATTACATTTAGCTCATTTTGAAACTCATTACCACAATGTATAGTACCACATATAAATTAATATTGTACATGTATTCAAAAGTATATATCTGTTGATGATGAGTCTCCTTTGTTATAGAGGTTGACTCTTCCTTATTAGTACTTAGGATCTCCCATAAATAGTTTAGATGTAATAAGTCTCTCTTCAGGCCTAGAAAATATAAACCAAGCATGATGAAGACTTATTAGCCAAGAGACGAAAAATAGTGTTGCTGGATGTATTCTAGTATGCCTAGTTGTGTATTTCACATAGAGGTTAATGTAGTAAGAGATGGTTGATGCACAACCATTGGTGAGGCAATTCAACTCTTCCATGTGGAGGGAATGGAATTTCCTTGAAGGCCACCGCACAATTAAGCTTGAAGAAATGTTGTGGTCCTTTACATTGGCACATGATTATTATATAAATATAAAACTCAAAGTTCACAAAGCAACTTATCAACCAAGGTCTTACTAACCTAAACAAGGAGTTATTTCAAACATTGTCTCAAACATTTGAATTTGGTGCCTTTTTTTGGACCCTATAAATGCTACACATCAGCTTGTACCTACGGGCTTCCACTATAGAGGATCCCGACACTCATGAAGCAAGCTTTCAATCTATTCCAACGACTTATATTAGGTTACCACTCAAAATTAGTACAAGCTGAGACCGGATTTGGTAAACAACTTAGAGAGTGGCTAAAGTTGGAATGACATCAGGGTTGACACATCAGCGCAAAAAAAGTGAAATGCACTTTTTGGGGGGATATTTTCATTTTTTGGCAATGATGTGTCAGCCTTGATGTCATTCCAACTTTAGCCACTCTCTAAGTTGTCTTACCCAATCCGTTTACCTATGGTGGAAGATGCTGAAGAGAAAAGGCCAAAGGTTTAGAATAGGTGGCTGCAACAACTCCCATCCTCATAAGGAGGCCATGAGTTATATACAAAGTTCCGTAAGTTGGGATCCCGAAGTGATCAACCCAATCAGATTAATGTGTTAACAAATAGAAGAGTTAATTGCAGCACATCCCTCTCTAAACATACTCATGCTATTATCTCTTCAAGCAATCAAAAGTTAAAGTGTAGAAATTCTAAATGCTTATGACATATTTATTCAAGACATTAAAATTATATATTCATAAGTTTTATAAAATGCCAAATTTACACCTAACTTGAGATAAATATTGTTCAAGCAACTAGACTGGACATGAAACCAATCACACTAGAAAGAACACACGAACATTTGCAACAAAAAATAAGCCAGTGCCACCCTCCTTATCAGCGCCAAGGATACTTGAGTAACATTCTATGTGGTTGGCCAGCTCCTATCAACAAATCAGCTTCCTTGATATGGGCATCTTGCAATGCAAAATAGAGAAGATCACTAGTTTCTTTTCTAATAAAAATATAAGTGATACATGTATACACAAAACAAGTAAAGAAGCAGGTACCAACTCATTTCTGTGTAAACTAGTTATTAGGAATATTTCCTGAGGCAATGTTGAAACCATGGCCATGAAGTGTACACATCCTTTGATGGATAATGAGTTCCAGTAAAAGGAAAAATCTCCAAAATGGAGGGGGAGGGGACCATCCCTATTTGACATTCTTGTAGCAAAAACCATCTCTTTATCACTCTACTTAAGAGCATGATACATTTTATTTTTTTGGACAAGCAACATAATATGAATAATTCATGTAAAAATAGAGCATAGTAACTTGTTGAACTAATTATGCTTACCTGTAGAGTCAATTGACCCAACACATACCATGTCAGCCTAGAATGGACATGCAATTTTCATTCAATGCTTTATTTTCCCTTTTGATTTATTTTACCGGTGTTGAGGTTCTTCTTGTTCACTTCCATAGGGATACTTCTGGTGATGAAATCATTATCTTGACATATTTACCACACACAAAAAAAAATCATTATCTTGACATATTTACCACACACAAAAAAAATCATTATCTTGACAAAATTGAATCACGAAAATCTATAATTGACATAGAGAAGAAAATGAAAACACAGAGCTTCAAGGAAGCAAAGAGCAAAGCTTTACCCAGCCGCCCCACTCAAAAAAAGGGAAAAAAATCCACGAATATCACATAGAAGAAATGCTAAACACAATATCAATGTTTTCCACCAAGAGTAGTAGCTCCACAATGAAATGTCATGAGAATTTTTTTCCATTTTGGAGCAGAAAATTTTCCAAAACTCCATTATCTCTACTTAATTATATTCGAGGCAAAATATAATTATTGAATTAGTATGTTGTTCTTTTAAGTGTTGAATCTCAAAACATCAACCACATCACAATTTGTGCTTTCACCATAAAATGATAAGATGATCAAGAAGAAAACCCCCGTACAAGGCAACCAGATCATTATAATTGGAGTTGGAAACTAAAAAATAAGAGCTTCAAAGGTATAACTTAATCCAAAAAATATCTATTGAAGGATATCATTGTCATCAATGAGTTTGAAAGAATATGCCATTGCTCAAATCTATGTAGCAAGAGTGAAAGAATAAAAAAAACATGAATGTATGAGAAAATACAACATCAAGAACATTACAAATTATAAAATTTGATCCATTTTGCCAATGGACCCTTTTAACAAGAAGCCCAAAAAAAGGAAAAAGGGGAATCCAAAAAATTAGTGGTTTTACATGGACTCATATGAGAGAATCAATATCTAATATATGATAGTGAGTCTAACTTGAAAATTCAAATTTCACTAACATGGGATGCAAACAAAAACATACTAACACACTATCACACAACACAACTAAAATAGGCATGCCACTAAAATAATATCTCATCTGAAATTGTTATTTCTAACAGTTTTTGCATTACCAAATGCTTCAAGAATTGGATTTGATTGAAGTTATATTAGTTATTACTTGGGTGCTTGCTACCAAGTACAACCTTACCACAAAAAATAATTCTACTTAGAATGATAAAAATCTATGTGCTTTAGAAACAATTTATAAACTTCTTATATCTCTATTTTTCCTTTCTTTTCCTTCTTATCTAGTAATTAGCTGCCGAAGTTGGAAGAATAGATAAGATTTTCCTGGATAATGGGACTCTTGTAACAACAATTCTAGGAGCAAGATGGGGGCTAAGCACTTGCGTTCATCAAGAAGAGTTTGGTCCTATAGTTGATCCTAAATTTGAAGGTTAATCTTAAGTTCTTTCTAAATGAAAATTTTCTACTCCATCCTAGCCACACACACACCACACAAAAAGGTTGATGCCTACTCAATGTTACTATGTTACAAGTATCAGGTGCTTACCTATTTTAGGAATTGTTCTTTGAGGATTGAAAAGAGGCTGATCAATAAGAATGAACTTGGCCTTACGTATATGCTTCTATGTTGATGTGACTTTTGAGTTTTAGCCTATCCCATAATGAGAGATAGTGAATCAAAATCACAAATAGACATAGCATAAAACTAGTAAAACCTTTTTCCCTCCTAAAAAAGTGAAAAATCCAAGAAAGCTTACCGGTTTTTGTGTTCTATCTTCAGGACATTTAGTTTAGATTAGGGTTTCAATTTCTATAGGGCATACCATGCAAGAACACACAACAAACAAGTGACGTGTGATTCAAGGAGATACCGGAGCGCTAAGGGGATACCGAGCACCAATTGTTGAATATGTACTGTTTGAATATCGTCCTCTATATGCTTCAATTTGTGATTTTGAAAAGAAAAGAACACCAATATCATTATGAAAACCCATTTCAATCTTAATACAAGTAAACAAAATAACATCCTACTTGAGAAAGCAGAAAACAAATATTAGCAAAAGTTAGGAAAAAAGTATTAGAAGCATAACATAATAAGAGTCACCATCCTACCTGATGTGTAAATGAACATTGAAGAGACTCACCAACTCATGCCCATAGAAACCAGACTTGGAAATCAAATATAAAAAATAAGAATTTCAAAAGCATAGATTACTCCCAAAAAAAAATATCCACTGAAGGATCTCAATTAGGGGTGGCAATTCGTGTAGGTGGTCAGGTTTGTGTCATGTTTAGAAGAATATGCCATTTTCCCAAATCAAATTAGCAAGAACCAAGAGCTAGTGAGAAAAATATGTCAACCAACACAACACCCAATAACAAAAAAATACCAGTGAAAACATTTCTAAATGTCTTAATGTAACAATAGACTACCATCTCCATCTTATATATGAGAGCTTACAAATCAAAGTCAAAGAGACATTGCATAAAATCAATAAGACCTTCTTCTATAAAGAAGTGAAAAACCCAATGCATGCCAAAATATGATGAACGACAGGAACTGAATGCTTAGTATCCTTCAAGAGCCATTTACAGCCACTATAGATAAATGACTTTGTTCCATTAAAAAGGAAAAGAGAGAAAAAAAAAAAAAAAGGAAATTGAAAATCTTACCTGTGAAACTACGATGGCGACGGTTGTGATATCACCAACTTGTAAACTCTGGTGATAAAGTATGCAAGCAATGATGGGAGAAACTGGGTGTTTTTTAGAAGGGGATATGAACAACTCGTCAAGGTCATGAGTCCCATCCTTTTACCCAAAATCATAACTTAGGTTAAGATAGAGTTAAAGACATCTTGCTTAACCATGGGTTCAATTTATTTAAATAACCCTTCTTGCTTTTTCATTTTTTTTTCTTTGTTTATGCAAAAAGAACATATCTATGGCTAGAATGCAAATTCCATATTCTTAGGGGCATTTTATAGATTTCATCCATCTCATTATTTTCACCTTTTACAAATTTTATATTCAGAAATCGCCCCTCCTTTTTTTGGTGTTTATTTGTTTAGTCTTTTTGAATTAACTAACACATTTTAGTTATTGTGCATATTTTCTTATTTGTTTTTTCTCATAAAAAATAATACTTCTGATCGTAATAAGTTGAAAATTTTCCTTATGAGTATGTGATTAGTCCTCTCTTTTGATCACTTGTTTTATCATTAAAGGGGCAACATCCGGCATTGGAGCTGAAACTGCAAGAGTATTAGCAAAGAGGGGGGTGAGGCTTGTTATTCCGGCGAGGGACTTAAAAAAAGCACAGGAATTGAAGGAGAGGGTGGAAAAGGAGAGTCCACAGGCTGAGATTATCTTGTTGGAGATTGATCTGAGCTCATTAGCTTCAATCAGGAGATTCTGCTCTGAGTTCTTATCTCTAGGATTACCACTTAATATCCTCATGTGAGTTATATCATTTCATTGTTCAATTTTATATCTTAAGGTGTAATCTTTTAGCTATATTGAATTATGTAGAGAGAGAGAGAGAGAGAGAGAGAGAGTTAAAATTACTTTTATGATTTTTCTTCTTTTAGTTGATATTCATGTTTTTATAACAAAATCACTTTGCAGAAACAATGCCGGAAAGTTCTCTCAGAATTTGGAGTTTTCTGAAGATAAGATTGAAATGACTTTTGCTACAAATTACTTGGGTAATTTCCCATTTTCCCATCACTTATCTTCGGAACTTCGATTAAAGAAATTTATTCTGCAGCTGCCTATTCTTCCAGTGGGGCCTGTCTTGATGGAGATCCCAATCCTGGGCACTTGGGGCCGGGCTTCAGCTGAACCGGTCGGCCTGTGGCAGGGATTTGGGACTTGGCCCTTAAATGTCAGAGCTAGGACCGTCGGTAGGGAAAGTTGAAATCATCTACTACAGCTTGAAGTGCGGTAAAGTCTGGCATCGTCCACAATGGGACACTTATCCCAAAAAACTTGGAAATCACCTACCAAAAACTGAAAATGACCAATCAAAATTTATTTTTTGTACTTTGTTGGGATACGTGTCACACTGTAGATGATGCCAGACTTTACCATACTTCAAGCTGTAGTAGACGATATGGATTGCCCACTGAACCAATCACAATGCAACATAAGTCCTTGCGAGTGGTCTATTGGAAATTACATGGGGTGAAAGAGGGATTGTTCTATTTATGCAAAGAACAAAAGAAGAAAAAAGCAACTTATTATTATTATTATTATTATTTTTGGATAATAAAAAAACAACTCGATTTAGTAGGGCCTTAAGGGCAGCAAGGCTTTTTTAAGCGTAGAAACCGCTGAGGTCAAGGAGCGGCCACATCAGTGTTAGAAGTGATTTACACTTGCCCCCAAAAAGTAAAAAATTGGAGGGGGGGCTTAAAATAAATGAAAGGCAACTTGATTTCGGAAGAGATTAGGTGCAGAAATCTGCTTTTCCTTATGTATTAGAATGACATCAGGGGTGGACACATCAGCATTGAAAAGTGATAAGCACCCCCAAAAAAAGTGAAGTCACTTTTCGGCACTGATGTGTCAGCCCCATGATGTCATTCTAATACATCAGGAAAAAC
>JAOXJP010150757.1:0-13116 GCA_025762735.1 Platanus orientalis | reverse complement strand
CACTCCCATTCCCCTTCTATTGCACCATTTATTAGCTGTTAACACCTTTAAAGGCCCCCCACATCCCATATATTCCATGTATTTCTCTACTTCCATCTTTTTTGGTCAGTGATTCTCTCACTCCCCTCACACACCCACACGGGAGTAAGGGTGGCAATTCGGGTTGGCGAGTCGGGTTGAAGAGTATACAACTATATGAATCAACCTGAACACAACCCATTTATTAATTGTATCAAAGTGGTTTTGACACATTTTGACCCAAACCATGATTATACTAAACCATAACCCACAAATTTTATGTTGGGTTCATGGGTCATGTGACTAGGGATGGCAATTCATGTCGGCAGGCGTGTTCATGTTGTGTGAGTTAAGGATATATGATGGTCCATTTATATATTGTGTCAAAGAAGATCGACTCGCTTTGACCCAAAACACGATTACAGTAAACCGTAGCATGCTAATTTCGTGTTGGAATCGTGGGTCATGTCAAACATTGCCACCCCTACACAGAGCGCGCGCACACACAACTCTTCTTCTAGTATTTTATTTGTATATATGGTTTTTCTATAATATTTCTTTTTCAACACTCTACTTCAGGTTTAAAATTACAGATGGATGGGGTGACGTGGAAATGACTTAAGACCATGTTATCTCTCCTCTCCCTTTCTCCCAGTGGAAAAAGACTTTCTGTATCTTCTTAAAGATTATGATGGTACAATAAAAGGGTTGTTTAAGAAACATATCCATCTCTACTTTACCTAATCCCTCTTTTTCCTACTCATATCTATTCGGATCTCTCAAAGAATCTTATCAAAGCACGCTCGTATGTAGCCACTGTTCTTGTTTTTGATTAGTTGGTTGATTGCTTAGTTTCATGGAGCTGAAAAGGAACCCCTCAACCTTTGTTTTGGTCCCTTTTTTTGGAACACTGTAACGTGATGACAGAATCTCTCTTGGCCTTATTTATGTTCATCTGGGTGTCTCTTTTTTTTTTTTTTAGTATAATCTATCTATTGTTTTTGGGTGATTGATGTTGTAATGATGTATCCATCACAATGGGGTGGAAGAATTATTTATTTTTTTAAAGTGGAGATGTGAGGTTTTGGGATTGAACACTTGTCATGAAGTAGGATGTGGGCTTCAAGGCATCTACAGATCAGTTGTACTAGTTTCATTTTCATTCTAATGAGAAATGATGTTGAAGAAAGCCTGAAATTCTCCATGTCTATGATGGGCTTTAGATGGAAATTCCTGCGCAGTCTATGTGCAACACGAGCAAGAGCACGGGTGTCCAAATGACTTCCATTCCATCCCACTAAAGATAGTGAGAGCTGGAGGGAAAGGGATTAGCCCTCCCTCCTTTCGTGAAAATGATTGGGTCGAACTTGTAATCAATGAAACCGGTAGGGAATTCTCAGATGTCTTACTTAAACTAGTACCCATGACTTGTTCTCTTAGAACAACATTCTTATGTTGTAACCAGGGTGGAGCCAGGATTTTCTTGTAGCTGGGGCAAGCTAAGAGAATAATGTGCACCCCTTAACAAGTGCCAATGGTGTGCCCACAATCAGCAAGTGACACATCATGTCAAAAAAGTGTAAATCATTTTTCAACATGATGTGCCGCTGGCTGGTTGCGGCACACCGATTGGTGTCAGTTAATGGTGCACCTAATCCAATTCTAGGGACAAGGACTCTCAGGGATTTTAAATCATCTTGAGTCTCAATGGACAGGTAACACTCCATTACCAATTAGTGTGTGACATGTGGCCTGACAAAGGGTGTTTGAGTCAATACACATGGTCAAATGAGGGTATTACCATAAATACTTGTGCATTTATTAATCCGAAAGGATGTTCTGTCTAGGATTTGGTGTCTAGGATGGTGTCCAGGACACAAGGTGACTGCAGATGTAAGCGCACAACACATTGGCCAAAAGAGTGGGCATGTCTCTCAAACCTCTCATTCCTTAAAATTTTCTTCCTACGTATTAAAGACCGTTTTGATATCTTTAATATATGGTATATCTGGTTGTTGATTTTATGAGATCACCTCTTATCCCTAAAGAGGTTTTGTTGGAGGGAGTAAAGAAAGTATCCCTAAAGAGTTCTCTGCTTAAATTTTTAAGTAAATGTGCCCTCCTTTTTTTTTTGGTGGTAAAGAAGTAAATGAGTCCTCGTCTTGGCTTGTGTATATAGTGGATTATAATATCCTTTGTAACTAATTCTGGTAGGAAAATCTGTGTAATTTGTTTGTTTTATTATCTTGAAAAATCTAGCTTTAAATATAAAGGCAAGATTAACAGAGTAGGTGTATTTAAACTTCAAATCCAGTATTTAAGGTTTTATTTTTTAAGCAGAATATATTTAAACTATAGTTTTGAAAACTGGCCAATTCGCATGGTTCAAAAACAGGAAAAAAATAAAATAGTATGCATACTGGTCAATTTTGACACAGTTTTTTGTGCATCCTAGTTCTTAGATTAAATCAAACTGCTGACGTGTGATTGGTTCTAGTCAGGCCCAGTCTAACTATATCTAGCCCGGTTTTTTAAACTAATAATTAGCGATACAATTATTAGAATCATTAGTGGTCCCATTTGCATTTGTGATTCAACTAATGTTAAAATTATTGGTCTCTTCATAGGTTTGCGTGAATTGAAAAAGATGCAAGCTTATTGTCACAGAAGGCGCTTGCCAACCCAAAATGACTAGTCATTTTAGGTGCTGCCTACCCCCACTTAATAACCCAGAACCTGTCCAGTACATAGTCGATGTGGGACTATTTGAGTCCGTGACATGTCGCTCTCATTCAATGTGGAGGTAGCTATCAAGACAGCACATCGCTGGATGAGAGCATAACTTATGTTATTGTACGGACGTTCTATGACACTTCAAAGCTTACTCATTAATAAATCAACTTGATTACTAACAGATAAAAAGGGTAACTGTGCTTTCTACTGCCGATGTAGCTAAAAGGAATTTTGGCTGGGAGCTGTTTTTTTATGGATTGCAACTTGATCCAATTAAGTCTAATTGTGATATAAACTTGATTCGCAGAAGATTTGGTAGGTCAACTTAGAGAGTAGCAAAGGTTGGAATGACCTCACGATTCAATAAAGGTCCAATAATTAGATATAATTTGGGCGAAAAGATCCTCTCCTGCTGTCTTATGGCCTGTTAAGGTCCTGCCTAAAAAAAATGTAGTTCACTTTTTTCCCGCCAATGTGTCATGCCGCCTGTTAGGCAGGACCTTAACAGGTCGTAAGCCGGCAGGGGAGGATCCATTTCGTAATTTGGGTATCTCTCCATTTGACAATATTATTATTGTTGGTTAATGCTATTGAAGCTGTTGTACTGTTGTTATTAGGGTTCATGCAATATTTTATATATATAAATTTCAATTTATTTGTTTTTGTACGTATTTTAATTGACTTAAATGCATCATCCTTTGATTTAAGGGCTAGTAAAAATTTGACCCATTACTAATAATATACATGCATAGTAATTAATATTAACTTGTTTGGTTTGAGTATTTATTTTATTTATTTATTCTTGAAAATAATACTATTAATTAATCGTCAACAGAGAAGTTCCAACGGGTGATACCGTTGGTACAACAAGTATTTGAGATAATAATTTGTTCAAGGTTATGAGCATCATAATTTCCAGACTTGGTAACATGAACAAATTTTCCATGGGTAAAAAATAGTCTTTCAGTGTATATTTGATCACATAAGATTTTCTCTTAGTCATAACTAGGTGGTAAATTCAAAAGCTATCTAAGTTGATTTTAATTCAGAATCGAGATTTTGAACCCAACCTGAATTCAATTAGGCCAGTTTTGGTGGACGAAGAAATGCTAATGATTGATTTGACCAAAAGTAATGTTAAGATAGTTGATAACCAATGGGAATTTGTCTACAACATAGCTTGTGGAGGGTTAAATCACATTTAAGTAAATTGTTGTTACTTGTAGGCAATATTACCCATCCATTGCCACACCCACCTTTGCAAGTTATGCTAGCTCTTGATTCTCTAATTTGGAGACCCCATATAAATTCTTTTTCTTTTCCTCTTGATAGAAGGAGCAATGAGTAAGATTTGGCTTTCTTAGATGCCATTCATTAAAGGTGAACAATCATTTTCATGTTGAATTTTTTCCATTTATTTTTTCATATTAGTCCCCTCAAGACACACTTTGTAAAATATTATTTGGATTATATCTTTTTCTTTTTTTCCTCTTTTCTTATCTTTCCTCAAGTCTCACTATTTTAACAAATAGGAGGAAGCAACCATCCTCTATGACACATTTGTAACCTGACCTATGACCATGTGGGATGTCTCGACAATTGCATAACCCTAGTTAAACTACCAAAGTATCATTATATCAACTTATTATACAATTTTTTTTTCAAATAAACTATAAAATTAGGGTTGTTAGTGAGCTGAGTTAGCTCAATTTAGCTCGGAGATTGGCTCATCAATTATCATAAGCTGAGCTTAAGCCTTGTTCAAAGCATGCAGAGCTGAACCTAAACCTACAATTGAGCTCGTTTACCTAGTAAACACAACTTAGCTCATTACAAGCTCGGTTCCTTAAGGATCATTTACATGTTTGTAATATATATAAATATAACTTTTTTTTTATACATTACATCTTCTGGGTGAACCCCACAAATCAAATATTTTTTATTGACAAGAGAATTGTGCTATCAAAAGTATAGTGGTACAAGGATTACATATGCTAGGCTTGACGGTAATTATATGCATAATCCCTATGTAGCTTCATTGGGAAGATAAGAAAAATACGTATATACCTCAGGGACCCTTTTATCTTTTTGTTTTGGATGGGCTTAGGAAATTTGTAGATTCCTTGTAAAGTTGCTTTGCTAAAAGAGAACAGGGCATCAATGTGTTTGCCCCTACTTTTAAAACATATGCTATGAAGAATCCAATGTATCTTACTCTTAAAGGGAGAGCTAACATACTAGTATCAGATAGGAAAGTCCCCTTTTTTGTGGGACCTATAGGTTAGTGGATCTTAACACTTGTGTGCCACACTTATGAATAGTTGATCATCTTTTGTTGTTTTACTTGATAGCTACATGTGTCAACACCTAATTTTGGCCCAAGGTTTGAAGGTTTCTTTCAATGGGCAACGTCGACACTCTAGAATGGATCTTAGTCATCTTAGGAAACCAAGGCAATTAGAAAACCTCACACTTTTAGGCCACTCCCAATCTTTCCTCATTTAGGGTTCCAAACCCTCGATTTCTTAAGATCTTTATGAAGCTCACTTCTTCATATTCCTTTCTTTCCGATCTTTGTATCTTCTAAATGATTCTCTTAAGTTTGGTCATGTCCAGTTGAAAATTATGATTATATCCTTCATTAGAGGTGGACCATGAATTTTCATTATACAAGCATCGGACAACCAATTGGGTGTCAGGGATGTGTTCAAAGCAATCCAAAACCCTGAAATAGAGTGTTTGATCATCAAAATCCATCGCATTAAGTTTCAACGAATTTTAGCCATTGATTTAAAATCTTTTAAATTCTGAACAATGCACACATTGAATGGTCAATCAGACACTGTAGATGAATTTGTCATGTCTCAAAACCTTATGGTAATGATCACGATCTTTCAAGTTCATTTCTAAACCCTTTATCGCACCATATCAAATCATGGCCGTCTGATCATTCACTTTAAATATTGAAATCATAAATCAGACATCACAATCATGATCAACACCATCGATTTAGCCAAGATAGGCTTTTGATCAAAATTTCAAATTTTAGATCTATAAAATTCCAAGTGGGTGCATTGTATTATAATACCTTACAAGATGCCGAATCAAAACCAACTATCTTGCCACATGGTGTAATATGGTATTTTTCAAATCCAAACTATATCTCAAGAATCTTCCTAATTAGAATAAATCTCCCAACTATTGTAAGATTAAGGACAATATTTTGAAAATATTAGGTAAATGCCTCATGCCCACATCTTATAACATGTAATTTTAAATTAAAAAAAAAGAATAAAAATAAATGAGGAAGGAAAGGCCAATCGCAAAATTAATTGTACCTACCATATTTTGAGGGAGATTTCCCTTCATTCCCAAATTATAAAGATCCTCTGAGACCCTTTTAGAAATAAACCAAGAAGGAAAGAAGGGGATGTGGGTTGTGCACTGCATCCTCCTAATAATCTTCTATAAAAGCCATAAGACCCCTCTCTTGTTCCTTATGGTGAAAACCTCTAAAAAACCCGCAAGTCTCTCTCTAAAATCTCACATCACCAAAGCCTCTCATTCACACATGTCTGAGTCATTCTCCATTAGCTTCTCATTCATGAAAAAAAAACCCAGTAGATCTCTCTTCTCGCAAATTGCTAAAACCCCTAAGCCACCCCTTCTCACTTCTCTCTACTATAGCATACCCAGAAGGGGAAACCGACCACTCTTTTCCCTAGATTTCTCATGGTTAAAAAACCGTAAACAACTACGTTTATCTCACTTTCTCTCAACTCCACTTTTAGAGAAGGTATCTTCTCCCAAAGGAAAGTGTTGTTTGACAAAAGAAACAAAATTCACCTAAGTGGGTACATCCACGAGTGGCTTGAGGTATGCTCCCTATTCTTTTATTAACATATAAGTAAGTTATTTTTTTAAATACCATGTCTTAATTACACAAATGCACATGTGTGTAATAGTTAGTAGGATATATCACTTGCACATGCATGACATAATTTCCAAAATTAGACACATTCACACACACACACACCATAAATAGGTGTTAGACTCTAAGTTTGAACCGATTTAAGTAAGTAACCACGTATGCGGATGGACCAGGGTGCCTAACACCTTTCCTGGTCCACAACCAAACCACTTACCCAGAAGCCTCTGAGTCGACTAGTTTATAATGGAGTTTGATATTTAAAAAAGATTTTAAAATAAAAAAATATCTAATTTTAGATGTCTTGTCAAATTTTTAAAAATGATGGTGGCGACTCCTAATCATCGTGGGTTAGACCCATAATAAGTGGATTCCTTTTCTAAGAGGCCCACCTGTTATGCACAAACCGAGGCCCACAACATGCATCTTAGCTAAGGTCTCAACAAGGGTTATCAAGAAGAAACTCTTGAACAGTGGATATGAAACTAACCAAGATTAAGGTTTAATTGCAAATACTTTGGCTTATTTTGAATACACTTTCATAGTTCCTTTGCAATTTGTAGTTCACTAGAACATGATTCAGATGCTGAAGGGGGGACCCGGTTCATAATGCATTGATACTCTTTAAGAGAGAATTGAGAAATTTGGGTTTCAAACCTTAAGACAATAATTTTACAATGGTTTGCTTGGACGTTTGCCCCTGCTAGTGATGGTGCAGGGTTTCCAATGTGGCAGTGGGTTCAAGTGGCTCTATGGGAAAAAATAATTAAATGTCGCTCTCCATGACTCTTAAAAAGTTGATGACATTGTCACTAATCCATTAAAGACTGAACTTATTAAAAAAATTAAGGGCTCATCTGGCGCTAGGGATGCAAGTATTCGATTATTATTTGAATTCGATTCATACTTGTATTCATTTAAAGAAAATGCGAACATATATGTATCTTGTTTGATTAAATATCCATTCGTTTTAAAAATATTTTATTATAAATGAACCAAACACACTAAATATCCGTTTATATATCAATATCCATTTATATATCCGTATCCGTATATATATTCATGTATATTACTATTTATACTTAATGATAGGTTTAGATTAATAGTCATATTTGCAAACATGATGGGATTGGCACCAGAAGGATCACAGTTGAATACTCGTCAGTATGATACCAAAATGATTGAATTGTTAGTTCTTGATGTTTTGTCTTTATGCTTTTCTTATGCTAACTCTGTTTTTGCACTTGTCTTAGGCTTATTAAGGTGTAAGCTATAACCATTTACACATATTATGGTTGCTTAACTTCGTAATGATGCTTATGATATTGATGTTTGGTATGATGCTTATGTTTGAATTTTCTAATATAAAATATTTCGGTAGTACATTATTTTTTTCATATAGTTATTTACATAAGAGGATGCCCAATTAATCTCATAGGATATCTGGATATTTGTTAAACTAGTTGATAGCCCGATATTCGAATAATTATATTCAAATATCTAATATCTGGATATGTGTTAATTGAATATCTGATTATATATTTGATATCCGATTACAATAATCAGATATATCCGAATTTGTATCTGATATCTGATATACTTAATGGATATGAATGTGTTCATATTTTTCAAAAATCCACTAGATATATAATCAAAATAAGATATGTATTAAAAAAATATGAACCAATTTCAAATATACTAATATCCGCTTCGATTTGATTCATTTACGTACCTACTTACAATTGGCACAAGTTTTGAACACCTAAAAGCGAAAGTGGTTTTAAACAAATGAAATCCTCTATAGTCACGAACGGGCCTATCACAACCACAAAAGTACATTTGGTTGGCTGAAGTTTGAAATTCGAATCTCGTAGGTGAAAAAACCGATCCACGTTTGTAGTTGTGGTAGGCTTGTTTGTGACTATAGAAGATTTCAAACTGTGGATAATCCTCATAAGTCACTCCTTCCTTGGTAAAAATATGTTCATGCTTTTAACTTCTTGCTTTTGTGGGAAAACAATTACATTTGGTACTTACAATTCAGACCAAACTATCCTTCCTATGTTATTTATAGTACTAATTATTTTGATTTAAATGAAAGAAATGAATTGCTTTTTGTTGATGCTAAAATCTTTGTTCTCTGGTCAAACGATTAAGATTAAGACTTATGGCATAAGATGAACAGTTGAGATGCCATGATTTGAAATTTTAAGATGTGGCACATATGGCAAACCATCAATTGTTGCCAACCCACAACAGAGATTGTTTACACCAAAATACTACTGCTAAGACCAAATGGTAAAATATTATTGGTGGAAATCTGACATTAGTTACAATAATAGATGGTAGAATATGATTGGTAGAAATTTGAAATTCAAATAGACACCAGTTATAAATTAGGTCTCAAAATTTCATTAGAATAAATTTGAGACAATAGTTACTCAAACAAGTGGTAGGATTACATTAAAGGAAATTCGAAACAATTATTACCTAAACAACTGGTAGAAGGACATTGGAGGAAATCAAAGGTAGGTTGGTTTCAGTTAGTAGGACATGTGGAAAAAAGAGCATTTAAGAGATAGTTTTTACAATTGATTGATGTTGCAGATCATAGGGCATGTGCCAGCAACTGATAACTGAATACAATTACCTAGTTTATCTACAAATATCAACAGAATGTAGGGCTTGTGGAGGGTTAAATCACATTTAAGTAAATTGTTGTTACTTGTAGGCAATTTTACCCATCCATTGCCACACCCACCTTTGTAAGTTATGCTAGCTCTTGATTCTCTAATTTAGGGACCCCATATAAATTCTTTTCTTTTCCTCTTGATAGAAGGAACAAGGGGTAAGATTTGGCTTTCTTAGATGCCATTCATTAAAGGTGAACAATCATTTTCATGTTGAACTTTTCCTTTTGTTTTTTCATATTACTCCCCTCAAGACATACATTGTAAAATATTATTTGGACCGTATCTTTTTCTTTATCTCCTCTTTTCTTTCTTTCCTCAAGTCTCACTATTTAAACAAATAGGAGGAAGCAACCATCCTCTATGACACATGTGGGATGTCTCGACAATTGCATAACCCTAGTTAAATTACCAAAGTATCCTTATATCAACTTATTATACCATTTTTTTCTTTAAATAAACTGTAAAATTAGGGTTGTTAGTGAGCTGAGTTAGCTCAATTTAGCTCGGAGCTTGGCTCATCAATCATCATGAGCTGGGTTTAAGCCTTGTTCAAGCCATGCAGAGCTGAACCTGAACCTACAATTGAGCTTGTTTAGCTAAGTAAGCACATCTCAGGTCATTACAAGCTCGGTTCCTTAAGGATCATTTACATGTTTGTAATATATATAAATATAGGTTTTTTTTTTAATACATTACACCTTCTGGGTGAACCCCACAAATCAAATATTTTTGATTGGTAGGAGAACTGTGTTATCAAAAGTATGGCGGTACAAGGATTACATATGCTAGGCTTGCCGGTAATTATGTGCATAATCTCTTTGTAGCTTCATTGGGAAGATAAGAAAAATCCATATGTACCTCAAGGACCCTCTTATCTTTTTGTTTTGGATGAGCTTAGGTAATTTGTGGATTCCTTGTAAAGTTGCTTTGCTAAAAGAGAACAGGGCATCAAATAATGTGTTTGCCCCTACTTTTAAAACATATCCTATGAAGATCCAATGTATCCTACTCTTAAAGGAGAGCTAACATAGTAGTATCAGATAGGAAAGCCCCCTTTTTTGTGGGACCTATGGGCTAGTGGATCTTAACACTTAGGCTAGTGGATCTTAACACTTGTGTGTCACACTCATGGATGGTTGATCATCTTTTGTTGTTCTATTTTATAACTACATGTGTCAGCACCTAATTTTGGTTCAGGGTCTAAAGGTTTCTTTCAATGGGTAGCATCAACTCTCTAGAATGGATCTTAGGCATCTTAGGAAACCAAGGCAGTTAGAAAACTTTACACTTTTAGGCCATTCCCAATCTTTCCTAATTTGGCACTCCAAATCCTCGATTTCTTAAGATCTTTATGGAGTTCACATCTTCGTATCTTCTAAATGATTCTCTTAAGTTTGGTCATGTTCAGTTGAAAATTATGATTTTATATTTTATCAACGGTGGACCACTAAATTTTATTATACAAGCAACGGACAACCAATCGGGTGTCACAGATGTGTTTGGAGCAATCCAAAACCCTAAAATAGAGTGTTTGATCATCAAAATTCATTACATTAAGTTTCAACGAATCTTTTAAATTATGAGCAATGTACACATTGAATGGTCAATCAGACACCGTAGATGGATTTGTCATGCCTCAAAACCTTGTGGTAATGATCATGACTTTCTAAATCCATTTCTAAGCCCTTCCTTGTACCATGTTGAATCATGATCGTCCGATCAATTCATCACAACATATCAAATCATGATTGTCCGATCAATCACTTTAAAATTTTAAATCGTAAATCAGACACCACAATCATGACAACACCATCGATTTAGCCAAGATAAGCTTTTTTATCAAAATTTCAAATTTTAGATCTACAATATTCCAGGGGGTATGTTGTATTATAATACCCTATGAAACGTCGAATCAAAACTAATTATCTTGCCACATGGTGTAATATGATATTTTTCAAATCTAAATTATGTCCCAATAATCTTCCTAATTAGAATAAATCTCCCAACCATGGCAAGATTAAGGGCAATATTTTGAAAATATTAGGTGAATGCCAGATGCCCACACCTTATAATATGTAATTTTAAATTAAAAAAAAATTAAATTAATGAAGAAGGAAAGACCAATCGCACAACTTCTTGTACCTACCATATTTTGAGGGAGATTTCCCTTCGTTCTCAAATTATAAAGATCCTCTGAGACCCTTTTAGAAATAAACCAAGAAGGAAAGAAGGGGATGCGGGATGTGCACTGCATCCTCCTTCTAATAATCTTCTAGAAAAGCCATAAGACCCCTTTCTTCTTCCTTATGGTTAAAACCTCTAAAAAACCCCTAATATCAAGTCTCTCTCTAAAATCTCACACTACCAAAGCCTCTCATTCACACACGTCTGAGTCATTCTCCATTATCTTCTCACTCATGAAAAAAAATCAGTAGTTCCTATCTTCTCGCAAATTGCTAAACCCCTAAGCTACCCCATCTCACTTCTCTCTAACTCTCTCATACCCAGAAGGAAAAGCTGACCACTCTTTCTCCCTTGATTTTTCATGGCTGGAAAACTATAAACAACTATATTTAACTCACTTTCTCTCAACTCCACTTTTTAGAGAAGGTTATCTTCTCCTTAAGGAAAGTGTTGTTGGACGAAATAAACAAAATTCACCTAAGTGGGTACATCCACAAGCGGCTTGAGGTATGCTCCATATTCTTTTTATTTTATTTTATTCTTTTATTAACATGTAAGTGATCTTTTTTTTAAATACCATGTCTTAATTACACTAATGAACTTGTGTATACTAATTAGTAGGGTAAATCACCTGCACATGTATGACACGATTTCCAAAATTAGACACATTTACACACACACACACACACACACACCATAAATAAAAGTTAGACCTTAAGTTTGAACCAGTTAAGTAAGTAACCACGTATCGGATGGACCAGGGTGCCTAACACATTTTCTGGTCCACAACCGAACTGCTTACCCAAAAGCCTCTGAATCGACCAGTTTATAATGGAGTCTGATATTTAAAAAAGATTTTAAAATAAAAAATATCTAATTTTAGATGTCTAGTCAAATTTTTAAAAATGATGGTGGTGACTCCTAATCATCATGGGTTAGGCCCATAATGAGTAGGCCCCCTTTCTAAGAGGCCCACCTGTTATGCATAAACCAAGGCCCACAACATGCATCTTGGCTAAGATCTCAACAAGGGTTATTAGGAAGAAACTCTTGAATAGTGGATACAAAACTAACCAAGATTGAGGTTTAATTGCAATTACTTTGGCTTGTTTTAAATACACTTCAATAGTTCCTTTGCAAATTGCAGTTCACTAGAACTTGATTCAGATGCTAAAGGGGGAACCCGGTTCATAATGCATTGACACTTTTCAAGGGAGAATTGAGAAATTTGGGTTTTAAACCTTATGGACAATAATTTTACAATGGTTTGTGTGGACGTCTGCCCTTGCCAGTGATGGTGTAGGGTTTCTAATGTGGCAGTGGGCTCAAGTGGCTCTATGGGGAAAAAATTATTAAATGTTGGTTTTCATGACCCTTAAAAAGTTGATGACATTGTCACTAATCCATTAAAGACTGAACTTATTAAAAAAATTAAGGACTCATCTGGCGCTAGGGATGCAAGTATCCGATTATTATTTGAATTTGGTTCATATTCATATTCGTTTAAAGAAAATGCAAACATATATATATATATATATATATATATGTTGCAAGTATCCG